>CAUYMX010056939.1:0-41691 GCA_963573855.1 Lepilemur septentrionalis | reverse complement strand
CAGTCCCCATCCTGTTTGGCACCAGGGACTGGATTCATAGAAGACAGTTTTTTCACGGATTGGTGGGGGGGATGGTTTCAGGATGATTCAAGTGCGTTGCATTTATTGTGCAGTCAAACCTCTCTTCTAATGATAATCTATGTTTGTAGCCGCTCCCCAGCATCACTGTCTCAGCTCCACCTCAGATCATCAGGCATTAGATTCTCATAAGGAGTGCGCAACCTAGATTCCTCACATGCGCAGTTTACAGTAGGGTTCGAGCTCCTCTGAGGATCTAATGCCGCTGCTGATCTGACGGGAGGCAGAGCTTATGCAGTGACGTGAGCCATGGGCAGCGGCTGTAAATACAGATGAAGCTTCGCTTGGTCGCCCGCTGCTCACTGCTGCTGTGCAGCCCGGTTCCTAACAGGCCACGGACTGCTACAAGTCTGCTGCCCAGGGGTTGGGGACCACAGCTCTAATGGACAAAGAACTCTTATAAATTATTAGGAAAAAGATAAATATCTCATTAGAAAAATGGGCAAAGGACATGAACAGGCAATTCACAAAGAAAACAACGACAAATGACTGAAAAAGCAAAACATATTTATTTATTCCCACCAATAATCTCAGTAATGCCAATAAAAACGAGCATCATTTGTCTTCTGTCAATCTGGCCTAACATGGCTGGCAAACCCCAGGGTTGGCGTGGGTACGGACAGACAGATGCCCGAGCACTGTTGATGAGAAGTATGTTGCTGTAAGCTTTCTGAAGGGCGGAGTGGTAAAATTAGAAATAGCACACCCTTAATTGCAGCAATCTCATTTATTGGATTTTATTCTAAGGCGATTTTTGCAAAAATGAGCAAAGGGATATGCACAAGGATATTTACCACAACATTGTTTATGAGAATAAAATGTTGACAACATCCTAAATGATCATCAGCAGAGACCCAGTTAAATAAAGTGTGATACATACATACAATGGAATACTATGAAGTAATTAAAATAATTTTGTAGAGCTCTATTTATTGACATAGAAAGATGTCTAGGACATATTGTTGGGAGAGAAAAGCAGGTGTCAGCGAGAACAGTATGTATAATACAATTCCTCGTCTATAAAATTATATACATAGATCTCTATGTGTATATATGCATAGAGATATGTCTGGAAGGCTGTTCACCAAAATGCTAGGAGTGGTTATATCTGGGTGGTAGGATTTTTACTTTCTTTTTCGTACTTTTAAGTATTGGTTTGATTTCTTTTATTAATGAGGATATATCATGTTTTTTAATCAGAACAAATGATAACGCTATTTTCATTTTGGAAATAAGATAAATGCTAAGTAGGAGGAGTCACATGTGGTGATGGGACCTATGTGGGTGAGGAGTCAAGACGTAAGCTGGGAATTTGGCCCGAGGTGCGTGGAAGGACCACGCACCGTGGCAAACCCAGGGCAGGGGCTGATTCTGGAGGATGGACGAGGCGCTGGGTTTCCAGAGCTTTGGTGTGCGGGAGCGGCCTCTTCGGAGGGGTGGGGTGGGAGCGGGCTTTTCCCCAAGGACAAAGCTGTGGGTGAGATTTCGGAGGGAGGGAGAGCACCGCGGCAGGAGCAGGAGAGGCTGGAACGGAGCCTGGGACACGGCCACGTGGACGAGCTGGGACAAGAAGCAGGATGCCTGGTCAGGAAGGCAAGGGATGACCCGGCGCATGGAGGGCCTCAGAATTGCACGGGCGTGGGGACGCGTTTCCAGAGAAAGGTCAACCATGTCTAATGAGGCAAAGGCCACAGGACTTGACAAATAGGAGTTTGTTGGTGACCTCAGGGAGGGCAGTTTTGGTGGAGGACTGAGGCTGCACGTTGTTGTGTGTGGGAGTGAGGGAGGTTGTCATGGGAGAAGGGCGGGTTATAGCTTGGGGGAGCAGATCTGAGGGAAAGGGAGGCTCCAAGCCTCATTTGGAGCCTGTATCTGCAGCATCTTTCTCCCAGTTGCCAGCCCAGGAAGCCACTACAAAGCTCTTGGTGTTGGCCAGTGTGATGAACCCATATTCCGTTCCTGGGCTTGAACACGTACTTGAAGGATGGTGAGAACGAATGCATGGAAGGGGTGACCGAAGGAGCAACACAGCAGGGGCTTGTTGGGGCCAGGGCCCCCGATCCGTGCAGACAGGGACTGTGGCCTCAGTCTGCAGAGAGTCATGGCCCAGAGCCCAGGATGCGCGGAGTGCCTGCCTGCCTGTGAGTCTGAGCTGACCACATGCTAGAACAAGTTGTGCTTCGGGCTTGCTCATAGCATGACTGTGTGTGAACTACCTGTTGGTGTGCAGATACTTGGGGCTCACCGTGGCCCACCATCTGGCTGTCCAGGAATGCATGGCAGGCACCCCATTGTCTGGAACACCGAACACCCCATTGTCTGCCTGTGGGTTCCAACTGCAGTGCCTGAGAGGAGGACCAGGAATTGTGGCTCAGTGGTGGCTTGTTGGAAAGACTGCCAAGGAAGACACTGAGTGTGGGTGGCTGCTGGGCTTGCAGTGGTGTTTTGATTGCGTCTGGGGTCCTGAATATGGGAGCTAAAGGCTCTTCTGGACTCTCAGTGGCCAGGGATTGTCTGGAGCAGTGGAGGAATGCAGAGCTCACCTACAGAAAATGACCAAGGTGTAGGGGGGCCTGGGCATCACGCCCATCTAGCAGAAAGCTCAGGCCAAGGAATTAGATTGTTCGCCTTTACCCTGCTGAAGCAGTGTTTCCTAAAACGTCCTCTTTGGAATCTTAGTTTCTTGAGATTCTTCCACAGAAAAGAGTTCTGTGCGTGAATATGTTCATGAAATGCAGCACTCACAGCTCGGTGCATGTGAATACAGTAAAGGCTCTGAGAAGTCCTGCAGGGAAGAAACTTCTTTAACGCAGAATTTTCCCGAACTTATTCAGCCACAGAAACTTTTCCAATCGAACACCAGTTTACCTCCTGCAGGACTAATGGCTGACCTGGGGCCGAGGGAGTGTTATATCTTGTGTACTCCCAAGGGTAGTGTTTGGGCCAACCTAGGGATGTTGCAGAAGCAAGCTATGGCTCAGTTCAAGGAAGAGCTTTGAACAATTGCAGATGTTTTAACCACGAAAGAGGCAGTAAAGGAATTGTAGTTCCTAGAGGCCTCAAACAGAGTGTGGACTTCTCAGGAGTGCTGCAGAAGGGAGCCTGCCTCTAGGTGGGTGTTGCCATACATTTCTGGGGTTCTGTGAGTCCCAGGAGAGGGTCTCCTTGGCTGCCCAGTGGCGCTACTCCTTCCTCGGAGCCTGTAGCCTCGCTTGTATTGCTGTGTTCTGTGCCCAAGAGGACTCGGGATGCTTGAAATGATCAGTCTGTGAAGGTAAGATGTGAACACATAAATATCCTCATTAGGTCCCAAATACACATCCCAAACTTTACATAACAGGAGTAGCAGCTGGAGACGCCCACAGCCCTAATTGCTTTTCTGTACTAAGAGGATGTCCTCTCTCCAGCTCTCCTTCTCCCATTCATTTAGGTAATTACTGGAGGGAGCCAGCTGCGGCAGACTGGCGGGCAGGCGGCCATGTTTGTGACACCACCTCGTGCCATGGAGCTGGGGCCTCTCTGCAGTCTTCATGGGGAGCAGGAGCCTGAGGAATGGGAGGCTGGACATCCAGCTCTGATCCTGATCTCAGTGGGCCCAGATAGAGCTGCCAGGACAGAAGGCCTCCCTGCCCAGGGACTTGACAAGCAGCAGGAAGGACCCAGGGCCAGGTACGGGCATAGGGATGGGAGTGGAGAGAATTGACTCCATTCAACAGATTGCTCAAGATGCCTTCCCTGGCTGTCCTGCTGGGGCAGGGCCCTGAGAGCAATCAGTCAGCGATAGCCCACCCTCCAAGCTCACAGGCTGGGCAGGAACAGTCATGGGCAGGAAAGCACTGAGATCAAGGGTAGCTTCAGGACTGGGGTGCACAGAGGATATAGGGACTGACTCTGTCTTGGGGACAGGGGGTCTGGGAAGACTTCTTAGAATAGGAGGTAGTAGGATTAGGCCTTGGAAATGTGTGCGACCCTGCATTTGGAGGGGTCCCTCCTGATAAATGGGGCCAAGGTTACTGTGGGCTTTGCAAAGTGACATCTGGTTTGTCCTCTTTGCTCCTGGTCTGTAGTAACCATCTAGGACCCCTGAGGACCCTCTTGAGGTTTCTTTAAGGCAGTCCTGAGCATGGGGCCCTCAGCTGGGAGCCTATCTGGAACCCGGGTCCTTGGTGGTCAGGGTGGGTGCCCTGGAACAGTTGGGTTTGAGCCTCTTCTTCTGAGGGGTTCTGGGAAGGGCTGTGGCCCAGGCGCTCTGCCCACCAGGCTTCCTGTGGGTGGCAAGTGAAACTTTTCTTCCTGGTTCTTTCCCAGCAGCCAGCTCCATTCCCCCAGCCCCAAGTGGCGGCTCCTTGGGCCGGAAACAATGTGCTTTCTCCACGCCTTAGAGTGGAAGTCAGCAGTTTGGCACCGTCTGGCTGGCAGCCTCCACCGGCTTCCTTTGGCACTTTATTGGCAAAGGCGGTGACATTTCTTTCAGTTGGGTGGGTGGAGCTGTTATGCAAACTCCCCTCTCCTCATTCGCCAGATGAATATTCATGACTCAGGCAATCTGTACCAGCCAGACTTTCCTGAGGGCGGCAGCTTTTCTTCTCTTCCTCTCTCTCTTTTTCTTTCTCCTTCTCTCCTTCCCAGCTCTTTGGAAAGCCGAAGTGCAGCTATATTTAATTTACAAATACAGAGCCGTTTAGCTTGCCTTTTGAGGTGCAGGCATTGGGGAGGAGCTGCTGGGGACCGGGGACAGGGTTGGGGTGCTTGGTCCTGACCCTGTGCCTCCAGGTGCCAGTGTGCAGCACCTGGGTCCTGGGAAACCTCAGGGCCCCGGGGTCCCTCTGAGCTTGGCATCTTGGAGCCCCCACGGCTGAAGGTACTGCAGCTCCTCCCATCCTGTCCCACCCTGGCCTCCAGGGTTGACATGGAAATTCTCAGGCCATGGAGCTCTCCTGCTCAGTTCATGGGCCAGAGCCCACCAGTGTGTCACGCGTCTCTCTCCTGCTTGTCGAGGCCCGCCCAGTCCCTGCTCCATGCTGTAGGTCAAAGCCCAAAAGGCACTGGGGCATTTGCTAGTCATTGGCTTCCCAGGGTAGGAACCAATCCCCAACTGGGGTCCAATTCCTTGGGGATACACTGCTCCCCTTTTAGGAAAGTCAGTTACCTCGCTTCCTTTGTCTCTTTCTAGTGAGGCACCAAGAGCTCTAGTAGAGGGGTCAGAATTTCCAGAATTTGCCAGGAAATTTGGTCTTAGCGAGGATGTGCTTGCGTGAGTACATCTTGTGTGTGTGTGTATGTAAATATTTACGCACAGCTTAAGGGAGTCTGTATGCCTACATCTATGTTCAAGTGTTTGAGTGTGTGTCTGTATGTGTAAGGGCGTGAATGTGTATGTCTCGGGAAGTCTGGGCATGTTTGCATGTGCGAATGTGCCTCTCCAGTTAGAGTTGCATGTGTACCTCTGTGGGGCTGGGGGTGTTGCGTGCAAGGGTGCTCCTGGGGGGCCGAGCCGAGTGTGTGTGCGCACGCGCGCAAGCGTGTGTGTGTGCGTGTGTGCGCGCGCGTGTAGGTGATAGCAGGTGTGTGTAAAAATGGGAGTCTGGAGAGGAGCAGAGAGGGAAAGCGTGTGCTGGGGTGTGTTTTCCGTGACCTCCCCATTCCCTTCCAGACCTTTTCCTCTCCAGAAAGGTGGAGGGAGATGTTCCCCTCTTTGCAAGTGTTACAGATTCTATCCAAGGACGTGAACAGAAGGTTCGCCAGCACAGAGAGTCCTGAAATTACTTTATATTCCCCCCTCCTTGTTTCATCTAATCAAAATAGCCGCGTTAGGCTGCCCATACTCCCTGCCCACCGCTTAGCCCTGGGGGAGGGGGTGGGGCGGGCCGTCATCTCTGACCCCCTTTGAGAGCACCTTGCAGCCCTGAGCCAAGGAGCTGTCTTCCAAATCTCCTCTTTCCTCGGCGGCCCATGCTTAAGTGGCAAGAGCCAGCTGCCTCCCTGCCTGCCAGCAACTGCCAAACTTTCCAGAACCCACATCCAGGCCCGGCCTCATTTATAAATATGCAAATTTGCATCTTTTCTGGTATGCAAATGGAGACATGAGAAATAGCTAATTAGGGTCAAAAGAAGCATTCTGAACCAATTAGTTGTAGGGTTGATCCCTTTCTGCTGGGAGGAGCCTGGGCCTTCCTGCTGCCCTCCCAGCCCTGGTGCCCCGATGCTCACACTCTCTTGCGTCCTGTCTGGCTGGGACCTTGACTGCAAGAGCACTGAAGCAGAAGTCGATGCTTGGGTCCCACTCCCGCCTTTGACTCTGAGCTGTGTGACCCCGGACTGGCTTGCCTGAACCTCAGTCTCTTCCTCTGTGAAATGGAGTGATGACCGTGACTGTCTTGTCCTGAACCGTCTACTCCAGTATAGGGAGACTTGGGAGGACTTGGACATAAACAACCTTTGAAAATGGTACCAAAATTTCTCTGATAGACATATCACTTGGACTCTTACAAAGCACTTTCTACCCTTAATCTCATGTGATCAGCCCTCTGAGTTAGATGAATTCCGTGTAGTGACAGGTTGGCAGTAGGTTTCATTCTCTGTCAATTCTGGCTAATTATGAATGGCTGCTCGGAGTGGTGTGTTGAGAAGGATTCAGAGGCCAAGTCTGGATTCTCCAAAAAAGAGACTGCGGCCTGTTAGTGATGTTTGCTGTGGGCTGGTGTTTGGACTCTGGCAGGTCACGTGCTGTGTATTTGTTGACCATGAAAGATATGGAATTTGGAGCAGGAACCTGGGTTCTAGTCCCATGTGCTCCCTTGATTAAGTTACTTACCTTTCCTGAGCTCAGCTTCCTGGCATAAAATAGGGAAAAGAAAAACTTTGTCTCAGGGTTATGGTACAGATTAAACAAGGGAAGGGTAGACAGAATTTCTCTGTCATCTGGGAGGGGATGTCTATTTAATTGATGTGTCAGTGGGACAGGCGTATTGTCCCATTTCACAGGTGAGCAGCCTGAGGCCTGGAGAGGGTGGATGACTTGGCCAAGAAGCTGGCAGCCTCGCCAGGCAGGCCTGCACGGCATCTGGGGCTGCTCTGCTCTCTGCCACTACAGGATCCTGGCTCTCTCTCGCCAGCCCCAGGCTGATGCCCCAAGCGGGCCGTAACAAGCCCCGCTGGCCTGGCTCCACTTCTGGGTGTGAAATTTGGCTGAGTCGGCACCTGGGAGAATGGGGCAATTGCTATCCTGGAGCTGGGGCCTGGGCCTGGGCCAGGGCCAATGGGCAGATGAAGGTACGGCAGGCGGGTCTGAGCACTGGGGATCTCGCCAAAGCTGGGCAGTTGGCAGGAGTGGGGTGGGAGAGGACTTGGCTTGAGGACAGCCTGCTCAGGGAAGCCGAGGGCTGGGGCCTGAGCTCAGAACAGAGTGCAGCAGTGTGTGTGTCTGCCTGGCTGCTGGCAGTGCCTGAGCATGTCGGCCGGTGTCTCTGAGCATGTCTTTGTGTGTGTTCAGGTGTCTGAGGATGTGTCTGGGTGTGTGCATTCTTCTAAATGTGTATGTGTGTGCCTTTTACAAGACAGGTACATCCGTGTAGTTGTGCACATCTGTGTGTCAAGGTGTGTCTGTGAGTCACACATGAGCCTGCACATCTGTGTAGAAATGAACTTCTTGCATGTATACGTCTGTCGCTGCTCATGTATGTGTGTCTGTGCGTTTCTGCCTGTACCTGCCAGTGTCTGTACATTTCTTTCAATGTCTGTTCAGGTGTGACCATTTTAGTGAGTGTCAGTATCTGTGGACATGGGTCGATGCCTTTCTGTTGGCATCCGTGCGTCACTGTGCATCTGTATCGGCATGTGTGTTCTTCCCAGAACCTCTGTGCCTCTCTGTGTCTTGTACATGTCTGTAACTGCCCGTGTACATGCGTCAGTGTCCCCTCTGCAGCCGTCCCCTTTGTTAGTGCATTTCTGAGTGTGTGCATCTACCTGGGAAGATTTGGGCATGCCTGCATCAAGGCGAGCAGGATGGAATCTTCTGTGTGTCCGCAGCAGCTCCAGGTAGTCACTTCTGTCTTTTTCCTGTGACTGAGGCCGCCAGGACTCTCACGTGCCTTTGCTATACTTGAAGGGAAGCTTTGCTGTGTGTTTCCCAGGGTGTTGCCTCTGACCAGACCAGACCTTGGTGACACACGGGCTCTGGGGCTCTTTCAATTAAAGTCGTTGTATGCCCCACTGCATTGTAATAATCGGCCCTCAGCAGTAGCTCGGAGTGTGAACTCATGACCTTCTCTCCTTCCCTTGTGTGGAGCTCTCTCACTGTCCTGTAGCGCTGGTGAAAGGTGGCCGCACTACCTGCTGGAAGACCTGCTGGCTCAGACTTCGGAGCACCCCTGCCCCAGCTCCACCGCCTGTCAGTCGACGATCCCTTCTACCACGCTGGACTGTTTCTGGGATTTGACTTAGCCCACGGCTGGACCTCCCTGCTCGATCACCAACCATCTCCAGGCAGCTTCACCCCAGCTATGGCTGCTCTCACGTGCTGGCTGTAAATGCCTCCTCTATCCAGACCTGCTGAGAGATCCCTCTGGGCGGGGACTGGATCGGATCCAGCCCTTCCTGCCCCACGGTTCCCTACCCCAGGGCCCGGCCCACGGCAGTGCTGACGGATGATTCCGGTAAGAAACAGGATGTCCCAGCTCACGTCTTGCAATTGTCAAATGCTTCCCCCACCCTCCCTTCTCCTTGCAGTTCTCTGCCTTCACTGATGATTTTGGATGCAATTTAAAATAAGAATATTGATTAAAAATTGGAAGCTATATAAATAAAAATAAAAATGCTTAATACCCATAAGTATTATTTGGACTTTAATAAAAAGAGAAAGCATGTTCACATGACATTTTATAGAGAATTCCAAATTAGCTTTAAGTTCTCAGCTGGTGGGTGTCTTGACTTTGTCCTCCCGTCTCGGGTTCTGCGGCTGGATGTTCTCCTCGGTGGAATTCTGACAAGGCAGGCAGTGGAGTATGAGGAACTTGGGCTTTGGGCTTGGATAAGCCTGGGTTGGATCTCCCACTTACTAGCTGTGTGAACTTTCTGAACCTCTGATTCCTCATCTGTGTAATGGGGAGAAAGGCCTGACAAATAATGGATACTTCTCAGGGTGACTGAGGTTGAGAGACAATGGTGCACAGGGCCAGGAGCAGCGCCTGGCACCTGTCATTCCACCTTCAGATGCAGCCAGAATGCAACCACTCCCTGCACCTCCACTGCCATGGCAGGGGGCCACACCCAGGGGTCTGTTCTCTACACTGCAGCCACAGTGATCCTGTTAACATTTAACTCACAGCACATCACTTACCTGCTCAGAACCTGCCATGGCTCCCATCTCGTCTGGAGTACAAGCCAAGGTCACCACAGTGGCTCCAGGCTTCACAGGCTCAACCCCGACCCCAACCATCACCGTCTCTGCTGTTGTCCCCCATCCACTTCCCTCCACCTGTGCTACCCTCCTGGCTGCTCCTGGGTGTTTCTGGCACACCCTGCCTCAGGACCTTCGCATATGCGCTTTGCTGGAATGCTCTTCCACAAGAATTCCTCGTGGCTCCCTCCGTCACCCCCTTCAGGTCTTTAGTGAAGTGTCGCCTTCTCCAAGAGGAACACCCTGCTCTTTCTGATTTATTTTTTTCTGTGGCATTTGCTACCATCTAGTGTGCTACTCTTTTCACTTAATTATTTTCTGTGTTGCTTGTCTCTTCCCTGAGAGAATGGAAGCTCCTTGAGAGCAAGGGTTTTGGTCTTTGTCCTCCCCATCTGGAACAGTGCCTGGCAAATAATGGATGCTCAATAAATCTTTGTTAAATGAATGAATTGCTCATCATTTTGGAGGGTACCAAAGCATAGGAGTGGCCATCCACCCGTTTGGGCAATTGGAGGTCATTGTTCTCATTCTCCTGTAATTTTGAAAGGGCGTCACTTCAGTATTACTTGATTAGCGAGGCAGTAGGGGCCCCTGGGAGGAAACCTGCCCCATGGTCCTCCTGCTTGGGGCAGCCAGCTCAGGAGAAAGCACCCCTGTGCTGATTCCGGACTCAGCCTGGGAGTCAACAGTGAGTCCTCTTGGGCCAGCCTGGGGACAGGGCTGTCTGCTCCCCGGTAGCCTCTCTCTGTTAGCTCCCTGCCCCATGGCTGCAAGTGTTTCCAAGGCCAAGGTGGTCCTTCTTGGAGGCTAATGCTCAGGCAGCCCTCTCGATGGAAGTCAGGGCACCAGAACCTGGAATAAACTCAGTTTAAGGTAGGTAGTCCAGCCAGCACTGGAAGGCTGAGGGTGGACTAGTTATCAGAAGGGCACAGACAGGGCACTGTAGACGCAGGGAACAGCACGGGCAGAGCTGAGTACACGGGGAGCACTTGGCGTGCTGGGGAGGTGCAGGCAGCAGGGTGTGGCTGGAGCATGTCTCCTTTACCTGGTGAGAACTTCCTGAATCCAGGACCGGGTCTGATCCAGCTGTGCCTGCACCTCCGGTGCTTGGAACAGTGCCCGGCCCTTATCGGTGTCACTGACGTCTGCTGGGTGGCCTGTTCAGCTCAGGCCCAGCAGTCTAGGAATCAGGTGGTCTGGTCACCTCTGATGGTGCAGGTCAGACCTCAGAGCAGGCCTCGGAGAGGCCAGGGCTGAGGGGTTTGTGGATGGGAGGATGGTCTTATCCTCCTTTACTTTCGAGGTAGTTTCTCCCACAGTGGGCATGAGCGTTTCTCTAGAGCTAGAGATGCACCCAGGCCAGAAGAGTTTGCCCACCTGGACACACATGGCTAAACATGGCTCTGTCTGGAGTCTACAGTAGGGTTCTTAACTTTTTTTTTTTCAATGCCGTGAATTTCCTTAGCAGTCTTCTCAAATAGTATCTTTAAATGCATAAAATAAGATACATAGAATTACAAAAGACACTCATTCTAGTGAAATATGGTTCCAACCATAGGCCCCAGGTTAAAATGTCCAGTTATGCTCCTTTTGAAGACAAATCTTCCACTCTCTGAAAAGAAAGCAGAGACGCTGGCTTCTACTGCACACTTAGAGGGTGGGGGTCAGAGGGAGGTGTTTGTGTACATTTTTGCAGGGCTGTCCTGGGGCAGAGGGAACAGTTACATCCTGAGATATGTGGGAGGCAGAGTTTTGGGACCCTCAGGAGAAACCACAGGGAGGGAGTTGGCCAGGGTGCCCGGGGCAAGGAGTGAGTGCCCCATCTCTGGAGGTGGTGAGCTGGAGACCCATCTGTCAGAGATTCTGGGGTCAGGATGGGGTGGGTGATTTCTGCCTAGGTGGAAGAGGATTTTGGTTGATTTTCCCTGCTTTGGGAGGTGGCTTTAGGAGGTGCCCCAGGGATATAGGGTCTTTCTCCACTGCCAAGCCCTGAGCCACCCAGGCAACCCCGGGAGTGAGAGAATGGCCACTTTCTGCTGGCGTCTGCTCGCCAGGCCTGTGGCAAGAACTCTGCAGCAGTGCCGCCTCAGTTTTGCCCCAGAACTGGTAGTTGGTCTTGGTCTTTCAAAGACACTGGGCTTCAGGCTAAGGAAATACCTTGCTATTCCAAGTCTGTCCCCGTACACCATTCCTGGGGCCGGGTAGATTGTAAACCATACTGCCCAGCCTCCCCCACAGCTGTCTAGAATTTCGGTTCTGAGTCTAGGTCCCTCCTTCGTTCCTCTGTGGCATTGTCACCATCCCCAGCAGCTTCATGGCCTTCAACTTCACCTAAGACAAGTCTTCGAAATTGTCCAGTCCAAATCCCCTGTGTGGTGGTGTGAGTGGGGCAACCGAGGCCCCCAGGGCAAGGGCTTTGCCCAAGTCACATAGCCGTGGGTGGGGGGGCAGGGCTGGTTCTGAAGCCCCAGCGCCTGACTCATCCGCTGCGCCTGAGTAGGGAGCCCGGGCAGGAGGAAGGCGGCCTCAGTCCCCTTTGACAAGCACATCATGCTTCCCACCTAAACCTCCTCCGTGGGCGGGGAGCTGGGGACTGGTCTATTAGCTTTCTCCCGCTGTCCCCTGAGGGTGCATTTGTCTGTTTTGCATTTTTTCCAGGCCGTAGTTAGACAACTCCTGGTCCTGGGGGGAGCGCTGCAAAGAGAAAATGTCAGGGCGACACGCCGCCAAGATAACATTAGCGAAATATCAAGTCCTTTATGATGTCAGGAGGGATTCCTTCCCGCAGCTGAAGCTGCCTAATGACATCATAAAATAGGCCTGCGGCAGCCGCAGTCTCCCCAAGTCATCAATCAGGCCTGTCCATGGAGGGCCCCAGCCTGTGGAGTGGGGGGCGCAGGATTTTAAACTCAAAGGAGGCCCCTACACGGCAGCACCGTGATGAACTGAAGACACTCACAGCCCCTGGAAAGGGTCCTCCCCCAGGCAGTGCCCCTCCATGGCTGACCTGGGCACTAGGAGACCCGCGTGGCCCCTCGGCCCCTCGGCCCCTCGGAGATCTTGAGGCTGAGTTGGCCGCTGTGGCGTACTGGTGCCCCCCGGGGAGGACTGCACCCAGCCTGGGGTACCTCAGGGGTGCCGCGTCAGGGAGGGGCGTCACCCAGCCTTCCTGTCTGCTGAGGGCTGATCCGTCTCTCCAGGAACAGACAGGACTTCTGGGGCCGCGTTCCTCATCCTCTGGCACATTGGGACCAAGAGTCACCGTACTAGAGACAGGTGGAGGAGGTCTTTGATTCCTTTGCAGCTGATGTGTGTACTCCTGTGTGTGCTGGGTGTTTGCTTGGGAGTGTTTGCAGCACAGCTACAAATGGGTTGGTCCGAGCGTGTCTGTGTGTGCACACTCACGCCTATGTGCCTCAGTCTACCTGCCTGCATTTATGTGTGTCTGAGTCTCTGTCTGGAAACCTCTGTATGTTCACGTGTGTGTGCTTATGCATGCCAGAGTGTCTGCACATGTGGGAACGGAGATGTTGGAGGGGACGAGGAGGACTGAAGAGAGAAGGGGGACCCCAGAGGGTGAGCGGGTGTGAGGAGTGTATGTGTATGGAACACGTCCCCTCATCGCGCCAGGCTGAGGCCGTTGTGTGTGTATTAGAATCGTTGGGGAGATTTTAAAACTACCCACGCCCTGTGCTAACCTCAGATCAATTAAATCAGGATCTCTGGAGCCAGGGCCCAGGTACTGGTATTTTTAAAGACTCCCCGGGGGATTCTAAAGTGCAGCCAGGGCCGAGAACCAGGGGAGTCCTGAGCCTTGCTGTTCCAAGTGTGGTCCGAGGGCTTTCAGCACCGGCCTCACCTGGGAGCTTCTAAGAAATGCAGAAAATCAGGCCCTATGCCAGACCTCCTGGACCATAATCTGCATTTTCACCCCATGATCTGTGTTGGAATAGGATCCCCAGGTGATCTGTACATCCGTCAAAGTTTGAGAAGTGTAGAACGGCGCTTCTCGGTTCGAGCCTGCGACGGAATGTGTTTTAACAAACCCTCTGGGGTGATTCTGTTGCAGAATTTCTGATTCAGGGGCTCTGGGGTGGTGTCTGAGAATGTGCCTTTCTGATGAGTTCCCGGGTGATGCTGCTGCTACCAACACAGGGACCCCACTTTGAGAATCAGCGGCGTGCCTGGAGTGCGCGGAGGAGGCCGACAGGAGCAGAAAGGAGTGGAGGGGTGTGTGTTGGGGGCATGGAGGTGGGCGGAAGGGGAAAGGACATCTAAGGCACTTGGGAAGATCACGTTCCTCCCAAAGAGTCTGCCCTGCCATTATCCTGGGGCCTTGATTTGTCTGACTCTGGGGCCAGGCCAGGGATGGCTAGTAAAGGGAACAGGACACAGAAACAAGTGTCCTGAGAGCTGCGGGCACTTGCCCCACCGCCCCCTTTCTGATCCCCAGAGAACCTCCCCCACCTCGTTCTGTTAAGAAAAGGCACCCAGGGCTGGATGCTTCTCTGGTTCCTGAGAGCCCTGAGCCCAGCAAAGTGCCTCTTGCCTTCTGGGGGTCCAGTGCTCAGGGGGGCTCCATAGTTAGGGCGACCGTGCATCTAGCTTGCCCGGGACAATCGGTTTGTTGTCCTTTCATTCTCAGAAGTTTGCATAAGTCCTATGGCTTCCCTACTAATAATGGTAAAAGAAGTGATTAAAGTTTGGTCAGGGTAGAGGTGAGGAGGCCATGAGGCTGGGGAGGGGCGGTGACTGAGTGGTTCCCAGGTGAAGCCTGCTGGGCACTGGCTTCCTGGGTGAGGGGTGGGAAGAAGGGTCCCTCCCAGGACGCCGGCCAGGGTACAGGGTTCAGCCTGGCTGTGGTGAGCGGGGGAGCCCCTGTCTGTATGTCCACCTAGTGGGGAGGCAGGAGGTGGGGCAGGGGTGGGGTGGGAGCAGTGCATGGGCAGGTAGAGGCTCGGTGGCAGCCCCCGTCCTGCCTGGGGCCAGTCTGTGGTATCAGCCCCTCTTTTGCCCGCATCTCCGCCTAAGGAACCCGAGGCCGGGGGAGGAGATAGGGATCAGCCGGAATACCAGAGGTGTGAGGCAGGCATGACCTCACCCAGGGTGTGCCTGCTCGCTCAGCCCTGCCAGGCCACCCTCCGCCCGCTCCCAGGTACCCCCCGGCCTGGCCGGGTTAGACAACATGCTCCAGCCAGCCATGGCAGGGGCGTCCCAACGCGCTGGCCGGGTCCCAGCCAGGCTCAGGCAGGGAAATGGGTGCCTCTTCTGAAAGCAGCCCCGTAGTGAACCCTGGGCCCCCTGGGGGATTGCATCCCCTCCCTGGGCCCCTGTGGGTGGGGGCATTGTGGGGGCAGCAGGAGTTAGGGCTGGGGCTGGGGGGAGCAAGTCAGGATTGAAATTGCATGCTAGAACTGTGGTCCAGAAAGAGGGGAAGTCAGTACTTTCAAATGATCAAGGGAGCCTGGAGACCCGTCTCAGCTTGGGAGCGGAGGTGAAAGTCAGGAAGAAGTAGGTCCCGCAGTGGGGGCCGGCAGAAGATGCCTACTGTGTGTCCGGCAGTGTGCTCGCAGGCACCACTTTGGAAATCACAGCCAGAAAAGCTGGATGAGACCATGGAAGTATTTACCAAGCCAAATGTATTAAAACACCTCTTGGTAACTTCAGATTCCGACTGAACACAGAGATTCACATTGTGGTAAGATGGGCTGTCAAAGCCGAGGGTCGACCCTGGGCTTGGTGGAGGGTGGGTGCACCCTAGCAGCTGGGGGCTCCCTGGAAATCCATGCGCAAGGGCTCTGGGAGAAAACACCCCCAGCCCTGTCTACTGAGGGGCTAGAGTGCAAGGTGAGCTGCGCGGCTGCAGTGGGGACTGGGCCTGAGCCTTTGGGCGGGGGGCTGCCCCTCGCTCCCTCCCAGCTGCCCATCGTCACTTGGCTGTCCCCACGTACCCCTGCAAGCACACTCAGACCCTCCCACACATGCTCGCCTACCCCATCCCACTCGTCTGCAGCCGCACCCACTGCACCCCCACATGCACTTGCACCCGCCACCTCCATACACGTCCCACACCCACACGCGCAGGCAGGAAGGGGCTCTCACCCAGGAGCTGTGCAGAGTGCCCTTGACATCTTTGCATAATGAAGGCATGGATCCTCCTGTGAGCCGAGTGGCCTTTTCTGGCCATGCTCCATGTCTGTGGGCTCAGAGTCTCAAACCCAGCAGGGAATGAAAGAAGGAGGGTAGGCAGCATTCACCCCAGGGCCAAAGGTCACAACCCTTGCTTTCCAGAGCACCTCCTGGTGGTTGCTCTCCTGGCCTCATGGGTCTGACCTGCTGTCCAGAGCCCCCTTTCTCCCACATGTTTATAAGGGGCCCGGCTATATCTCTGTGGCGTGTCTCTCTCTGAGTCATTTATTCAGTTCAGCAAATGTTTCCCGGGCTTTCCATGTGCCTGGCCTTCTGCTGAGCTCTGGGGCCCTGAGACAAAGAGAATAACTCATCGCTTTCAAAGAACACCCAGTGACTCTGGGGCTTTGCAAGACCCTCAGGCTGGCCGCCACTCTGTCCTGGGATTACACCCTCCCGGACCCCTCCCCGCCTGTTCACTCCCACTTCCGCCCTCACACGCACACGCTTTTCTCTGCCATGTGACAGCCACCCTCCTCCTCCTTGTCATTCTCTTCCACCCCCTCATTTTCCTTCTTCACACTAGCTTTGGAAAGATGACAATGCTTGGTCGCCTGGTGATGTCCCCTTGGTCCTGGGGCAGGGTCAGGAGTGTTGTGGAGCGTCTCAGACCCCACTCTGGTAGCTCACACCCCCTCGGTGTCCTGCTTTGGCATTGGGAGAAGCAGAGCTGGGTGGAAGCCACGGGGGTGGGTGGAGGTTGTCCCTGCTGGGTTCTGGGTAAGGGTCTTGGCTTCTTGAGGCCTGAAGCATGGTGGGGAGTGGACAGATCAGGGACAGAGGGGAGAAAGGGAGGAGCAAGCTGGGGAGGGACGGAGGGAGAGATGGGAGATAGAAACAAGAGTTAAAGAAATGCACAGACTGAGAAAAAGCATAGGGACAAGGGAACCAGCAGAGATTCCAACCCTTTTGCCAGGCACTTCCAAAAATTCACTGTCTTTCCTTAAGGATGCACTTGGGTCTGTCTCAGTGCATTAGGAGATGCCGCACATATCACAGCTCTGGAATGGCGCCAAGACAGGGCCCAGGTCACACTTGGGCCTCTCTAGTGGCCTCAGTGCCCACTCCTGCTGTGAAGGGCTGGAGGCTCCTCAAGGAGGAGACTTTGGCCAGTGGCGGTGACATCCATTTGAGGGTGTTCCAGCCCTGGGATTCTCTTATCTTCCCCTCCACAGCCCCACTGGCTGTGGTCTTGACACCTCTCAGCTCAAGTTTTCAGGTTGCTGTGTCAGAGATCGGAAACCAGATTTGTGGGAAATTTCACAAATTCCCGGCAGCCTCTAGCCCCACCTTGCATGGATGATCTTAAGCCTGTCCTCAGATGCTGAATCCTGGGTCTCCCTCCTTTGTCCCCTGGTGTGGGCTGGGACCTGGTGAGCCTCTTTCTCTGGTCCGTGTGAGGCTGCCTTGGTGAGGGTGGGAGAGGGGGATCCAGATGAGGAGCCTGACCTCTCCCCCTTCCCAGCCGAACTGTCAGGAAGCTCCTGAGCAGGTTCTGATCCAACCCAACCTGCTCTGCAGGTGTCCCGGGGCCCCTCCCTTGCCCTTTGCCTGGGGGACCCCTCCCCAGCCCTGGCCCAGGCACCCTGCTAAGAGCCATGAGCAATCTCGTGGGCTCAGCAAGGCATCGTGGCAGGAGCAGAGAGTCCCTTTTTGTCCTCACGGCACAGCATGCACCCGCCCCAGGACAGAGGGGCCTTGGCAGACTCCAGTCTGGTTATCTGATTTGGGGGCTGATGGGGTTTCTAATGGAAAACAATATGGTAATTTCAGAATGTTCCTGATTAGATGAAAATGATATTGCATCAAAGTTACTTCCTTAATTTATTCAGAAAATAACAAGAGAGAATTCTCTCCTAAGATCCTTAATTAAACCAGAGCTTCCACCGCAGGCAAAGCAGGCTGTCAGCTCCAGGTGTGGGGAACAAAGGCCGTTCCTGGCCTGAGTCTCTGAGAGCCTGCCCTGGGCTGTGGGGTCTGGGCAGGTCTTTACCCAGGTAGGTTGCCCACTCTGCCTGGGGGGAGCCTTGGCAGCAAGGAGACTGGGGATGAGTCTCCTTCCGCTGCGGGGACCAGTGGGACAGCCAGCCTAGAATCATTCCAGTCTCTTCCTGTCTTCCTGCTTTCTCCAGCTTCATCCTGCTGGGTCCTCAGGGACCCCAATCCACAGAGACTCAGCGAGCTGGGGTGGCAGAGCTGGGAGCCCAGGGCATCTTCAAGACATATAATAGCCAGCACAAACATGGAAGGCACTGGCAGGGCCACTTAGGATCTGCGCTGGAATCAGCTTGGGGAAGCTGGCGCACCCAGGGGCTCAAGTGAAGGGCCTCTATTTGAGAGGGAGAGGCAGGGTTATAAGACATGATAGAGGATGGTGAAGCACCTGGATGTTAGCAACAGGGGGAAGGAAGCTGTGGCCACACTTAGACCTGATGGGGCAAGGGAAGGAGGGACAGAGGACGGGCCCCTGGACAGAGCTGTGGCCGCAGAATATTTCTGCCATGCCAGAATGCAGGGAATCAGAGAGGAAATGGGGAACATACTCCCAACCTCTCTTTCCCCGCCCTTGAGCTCCTGCTGGTGTCCCATATTAGCTGACCTGGATGGGAAGGCAGAGGGTGGGAGAGCCCGGGTGATGTGCTTCATAGGGGAGGCTCCTGGGGGACACAGAGCAGGGCAGGAAGTGAATCTGGGGGCAGAGCAAGCCCAGCCCCAAGGCAAGGGTAAGCACCTTGCAGCCCTCTGATGCTTCAGAATTTCTCTAGCACACACACCCATTTTCCTTGTCACTCTTGACAACAGCCCTAAGTACGCATTTTTTGTCTCCTGGAGGAAACGAGCTCAGAGAGGTTGAGTGATGTCCCTGAAATCACACAGTGAGGAAGTGATGGATTTGAATTTGGTTCTGCCTCACTCCAAAAGTAGCCTTCCCCCTTTCTCCCAACATAGAGGCTTGGACATATAAAAGTGCTAATCTGAGCTGGGTGTTACAAAAGTTCCTGGCAGGCAAGAGGCCTGTCTAGAAGCTTCTTTGAGGCCCTGAGGGAAGTCCTGCCTACTGCTCATGAATGAAGATTTGCAGTGCCCTCAGCACTTTGCAGAGCAGACCACAGCAAACTCCCCAGGAAACGAGAATGCCTAATTCTGCTGGGACCTCCTGTCCTGGGGTCTTCTGCGGAGGACTGTCCGGGATCTGCTGGAGCAGAAGCTGACACAGGAGGCGCCATTCCTGCGTTGGAATCATTTTGGAAGGAACTCCCCATCCTCCCAGGGACCATCTCCATTTGCTCGCACGCCTGCTGGTTACCCTGCACCAGGTGCCTGCCCCTTTCCCACCAGGTGCCAGGCCCCCACCCACTGGACAGTGTAGCAGGACCAGGGACTGGCTGGGGATACAATGTGCCTAATCCTCTGGGTGGAGGAGGAATCTGGGTAGGGTTCTTGGGGATCTTCTGACTTTGAATTCTGACATGGCAAAGGGGTAGAGAGTTAGAGACCAGGGCCCTGAAATTGCAGCTGGAGAGGACCACAAGTGCAAGGAGCGTTCTGAGGGTGGAGAGGCTGGCGAGGGTGCACATGGGTACTTGTATGCATGGGCGGGTGTGTGTGCGTGCACCTGAGTACACAAATCTGGGCACACACATGTGTGAGGATGTGTGTGCATGGGAGAGAACAGTCAGGTCGTCAGGGAACAAAGGGTCAAAATCAAAGGGAGTGGGGCTTGGCTGGGCCACACAGGGTGATAATAATAATAAAAGCAGCTAGCATTTATTAATATATAATGCTTTCTATAAGATAAGCCACTTCCAGACTCTTTACATATATTAACTATTTTAATCCTCAAAACCAATTTAGGAGATAGGTACTATTATTATCCCATTTTACAGATGGAGAAACTGAGACACAGTGAGTTTCAATGATAAGCCCTAATACTGGAGCTAGGATTTGGGCCCAGGCCCAAATCTTGACCATTAGGAGGTCCTGTGCCTCTCAGACTTGGAGGGTGTGGTCCTGGACTCTGACTTACACATGGGGTCTGGACCACTACCCTGTTGATCTTTGACTTGCTCATGCACTGTGTTCCCAGCAGGTCTTTCTTGCAGGGGATGTGAGGTTGATACACAAAGCCCAAGTATCAGGCGGGTGGTCCTAACTGAGCCAAAGCAGGGGAGTGTCAGAGGGGCTTGGATTTGGGAGGGCTGTTCCTCCTGGGTGGTTGGTTTACGGGGTGTCTGGAGGTGAGACAGAGAGGAGAGCAGGGGTGGTGTGTAAAGGAATTTTGCAGGCTAAGCTAAGTCATGAGCCTTCCATCCTATCGTAAGAGCCCTTGGTAAGGGTCTCACGCACAAGGTGGCATGTGGAATGGTGACCCTGGGAGGCTCGCTGTGGCGCAGCATGGACTGCAGTGGGAGACTGGAGGCCCAGCAGCCAGGGAGCAGAGCGATGCAACAACGTCCTGGCACAAGGTGAGCAGCCCTGGGCTTGCGGGGTGTGGAGACGAGGGGAGGCTATTTAA
Organism: Lepilemur septentrionalis; assembly: GCA_963573855.1. Classification (NCBI taxonomy): domain Eukaryota; kingdom Metazoa; phylum Chordata; class Mammalia; order Primates; family Lepilemuridae; genus Lepilemur; species Lepilemur septentrionalis. The sequence goes on along the minus strand of CAUYMX010056939.1, from coordinate 21,511 downwards.
GGGATAGAAGCCTCAGTATTTGTTGACTACTGGGGTGGGGGAAGGAGTCCTTGAGAATGACCTCTAGGTTCTTCGGTACCTGGGTAGGTAGCAGTCATGGGGGGAGGAGCACTCCTGCCACATCCCTGGGTCCCTCAGGAGGGCAGGGAAGCCTGTAGCCCTGGTGGCTGAGACACGGCTATCTGGAGGAGCCCATGAGAAGTGACCAGGGCATCTTCCCCTAGGAGGGCACTGGGGGCCCTGGAGATGCTTGGATTGGCCTTGGATTCCTTCCTGACAGGCACCCGAGGCTGCGGAGGCAGGGGAGGCAGGAGGTCGGAGGTGAGGCCAATGGACAAATCAGCAAATGGGGGCAGGACAGCTATTGATTTCCTTTTAAATAGTTTTCACTTTCTTAGACTTCCTCCTTTCTGAAAGACTCAAACAAGGGATCACATGAGAAAGAAAGCTGTATATCATTCATTTTAAAGTCTGAAACACCAGGGAGGCCCTGTGGTACAGTGGTCAGAACTCTCATTCTGCGGTTAGCTGGGATTCAAATTCTAAAGTTACTACTTTGTATCAACAGCTGTGTGTTCTTGGGCAAATCACTCTACCTCTCTGAGCCTTAGTTTTCTCATCTGGCAGTTAGGGATCACCTATGGCACTACCTCACAGGCTTGTTGTGAAGTTTAAAGTAGATGAGCCACTGCATGGCAGCTCGTTCTGATATTCAGGCTGTGCCGGATGGCAGAGAAAGGCTGCTGTGCACATCTCCTTACCTGTCTCCTTTCCTGTCTTCACCCTCTCCACAGGGAGGGGACACAGCCGTTCTTTTAGGACTGGGGAATGGAGGGAGGAGAGGAGGGGTGCTAATGAGCCTTTGCTGCCTGGCAATTCCCCAGGCCCTGCCTAGCCCCTGCAGTTCTGGAACAAGATGGCAAATACCCCATTACCCCTAGATGCAGATCTCCCTACATAGGATTTGGACCTGACATTTCCCAGCCTTTCCCCCGGCTGCAGGCAGTGCCCGTTTCAGCTCACCTTCTCCCCTTAGGGCAGCATGTTGGCTTCCAGCTGCCTCTGGGCCTGTAGGTCCCCGTTGAAAGCCAGGGCTAGTGGTCCCTGAGCTCGCAGATGTCTCAGAGGGGATCTGGGGTCAGGGTGGGCCCCTGCCTCCTTCCCAGGCGGAGCTGCAGGGGAAGGCAGCAAGAGGTGGCCCTTCCCTCTCCCCCTGGCTCCAGCGCTCCGAGAGCTAGCGAGCGGAGGGACCTGACCCCTGGGCTGAGCTCGGCTCTTGTCCCAACCCCAACTCAGAGAGTTTGCTGGCAGCAGCGTAGATGACTTTGGTGTAGTTTCTGTGGTTTAATAAGCTACAAAAACGACATTATTTTAAGCCAATCTGGATATAGCACAAAAACTCTCACCCCGTCTGTTCTGTGAAACTCAGATACCCTGACGAGAACACAGCTCACAACCAACTAATACAATATTCTACTGGGCGCGCTGTCAGCGGGCCCCACGCGGGAGCCGCTCCCCGAGGACGGCCCAGCCGCGCCGCGCAGGCCGAGGAGGGAGGCGGCGCCCGGGCGGGCGGGCGGGAGGGAGCAGGCGGAGGGCTGGGCTGGGGCCTCGGGGGCTGCCCGGCCTCTCCCGGCCTCTCCCCAGGAGCCGGGGAGACCACACACAGCCCCCTCCGCTGCCCTGCCCCCGGCACCGGGACGCGGGGAAGAGAGGAGAGGAGAGGAGAGGGGAGGCGAGGCGAGGGGAAGAGAGGGGAGGAGAGGCGAGGCGCGGCGCGTTCTGGCCTGCTGACAGCAGTTCTACTCCCACAACTCACATATGTCTGATTCCGAAGCAGGGAAGTGTGTCCAATACACCCAATGCAAAGACAGGTTGTTGAATATTTTTTCTCTCATCACTAAAAAGGATTCCCTGCTGGGTGCAATCAAGATCCATAAACTCGCGGCTCGAGTCGGTGTGAAAGCAGCGCTCCAGCCCAGACTCCCTCGCTGGCGCTAAATGCAGGCTCCGGGCGGGCGGAGATGCGCAGACATCCGCTAGCAGCCTGGCCTTGCGACCGGCAGTTCCCGGCACATTAGGCAGTACGCTTATTTTGGGCTCCGCTTCAGTGGATTAACTTTCAGTGTAAAGTTTTCAGAGCTCGGGCATCGTCCCTGTGGCGCTGCCTCCCTCCCCTCTTTGTGGGTACCAAACTTTGCAGAACCAGAGGCAAGGAGAGCGGGCCAGCACGGTTCTCAGCAGCCTGCGCGTTCAGGGTGGCAGGGAAGACAGCTGCCCCACCGACCCTGGCAGCCCCCAAAGCCCGCCCAGCTTGTGGCCACAACCTGCCCCAGGGTGGACCCGATGGCCAGCACCTCTCTCCCTGGCAGAGACTGAGCCTACAGGCTTTGATGGGCTTGCAAGCTTCCTTGGGGCAGCGGCGGGGGGGCGTGGTGGTGGTCTGGGTTGGAGCCTCCCCTCTTCTGCTGGTGGTGGCAAGCCAGGTACCCACCTCCCATTCCCTGTCTGGGCTTCTGGCTTCCTCCTATCCTGGGAACAGGAACCCAGGACACACGCTGGAGGTTGGAATCCCAATGTTTATATAAAGACAAAGGTGCCTTCTTTTCCTCCTGAGATGCCCTTTTCCACCCCACAAGTAAGGAGACTGAGGCAGAAAGGGAAGTGTTGGAGGTCTTGGTTGGACCATAGGGGAGCCCTGGGTGTGCTGAGGACAGTGGAAAAAGGATGCGAGAAAAGGGAACATGGTCAGCCCCAGACCCCTTTCTGATGATGCCTTGGGAAGGAAGAGCTCAGGGGTCTTGCTGAGATGTGGGGCTCCTCTTTTCCCCTGGGAGGTGCTAGTTCCCACGAGTAATTAAGAAGCAAGTACAGGGAGGGGGCAAGGGCAATGTCCGTAACCTTAACATTTGTACCCCCATAATATGCTGCAATAAAAAAATAAATAAATAAAGAAGCAAGTAGGGGCTGGGCACAGTGGCTCATGCCTATAATCCTAGCACCTTGGGAGGCTGAGGCGGGAGGATCACTTGAGGCCAGGAGGTCATGACCAGCCCAAGCAAGAGCGAGACCTCATCTTTACAAAAAATAATCCAGGTGTGGTGGCGCGCCTGTAGTCCCAGCTACTTGGGAGTCTGAGGCAGGAGGATTGCTTGAGCCCAGGAGTTTGAGGTTGCAGTGAGCTATGGTGACGCCACTACACTCTAGCCTGGGCAACAAAGCAAGACCTATCTCAAAAAAAAAAAAAAAGAAGCAACTAAAAATGTCTCCAAAGAAGCCCCCTCAGCATCCCGTTTTTCTTGGGGCTTATGATGTGTCTTAAAACCAGAATGAGCTTCAGAAATAGCATGAGGGCAGCTCAGCAAGAGTGTGGCCGCGCTGCAGGGTGTGGACTCTATTAGTCACTCACTCATTCATCCAGAAACATCACCTGACTGTGTACAGGCTCCTGGATGGGGGCTGTGGGAGGCAGAGCCAGGGAAGGGGAAGAATTGACACAAACCCACCCATCCATTTGTACATTTCTGAACACGGACCACGAACCAGGCACCGTGTTTGGGCGCCGAGCGCAGGCAGACGCAGCTTAAGTATAAAGCAGAGTGCAAGAGGGGCTGTGAGGGAGAGAAGGGGCTTTGGAGGAGGCCTGCACGGCCCCCCGAAGGCAAGGTGGCGCTGTCCAGGGCCTCTTCCAGCTGCGAGCCAATGCCCGTCGAGCGCTCAGCGGACAGGGCCATCTCCCAGGTTCTTCTCGGCTTTCACAGGCCCACAGAGGTGGGATCATTTTGCCTCAAAGTTGCACCAGGGCAAAAGCAAATGATGAGAAAGAGGAAATATTGAGGCAGTTCTAGGGAGCCCAGGATTAAAAAAAAAACAAAAAAACCTCTTTTCACTCATAAATCACCCTCTCTTTCTCCCGACCCCTCCCCCACTCCCCTCCCCTCTCTCCAAGAGATCAGCACATTGCAAAGACAGGTTGTTGAATATTTTCTCTCTCATCACTAAGAAGGCCTCCCTGCTGGGTGTAATCAAGAACCGTAAACTCGCCTTGTGGCTCCAGTCGGTGCAAATGGAGCCCCACTCAGCTCGCCTCGATTCAGACACGCTCAGGCCGGCTGGCAGCGGGTGGGAGGGCAGGGGGCGGTCAGGCTGCTCCCCCGGCATCGGAAGGGGCTGCAGCCAGGGGGCCTGGGGCTCACAGAGTCTCCACCACCAGCTCTGTCATGACCGGGCCTGGAATTCAGGCTGCCTCTCCCGAAAGGTCAAGAAAGAGAGAAATCAATACCTGCAGACAAGGAGTCCGTGCATTGACAGGTGCCATGGGCACTCTTTGTCCCTCACCCCATGTCCGAGGTCCCTGGGGAGGGGAGACAGGAGACACGATGACCTGTCAGACCTGGCAGTTATTTCTAACAGTTGGAGTGGCTTCTCCCTGCTTTTCAGACTTGTCCCTTTCAAGGCGGAAGTGGCCCTGGTGTTGCCCCAGTGGACTGAAGAGGGCCTGGGAGGTGGGCACACTGGGATGAGAGGGCTGGCTGGCACCCTTTGTCTGAAAATCTGTCAGCAGGACTAGGAACAGTCTTTGGAGGCAAAGCTAGGGAGCAAGGAGCCTTTCTCATCTTTCCTTGACTTTCTGCCTCTGACAATGTCACCACCACTGTCTGGACCCCTGAATCAGATCACCCCTTTTCCCTGACTCGAAATCTGCACCGAATATTCCTTTCAAAATTTATCCCCCTCCTGTCAGCCAGCAAACCTTTTGGACACCAGAGCAGTTTTCCAAATATACCTTGTATTTCCTCACCTCCAGCCTTTGTGTTTGCCATTCCCCGCCAGGCATGCCCTTTCTTCCTCCTCTTTCTAGTGAACTCCTACTAGTCCTTCAAGGCTCTATGGAAATGTCCCCTCTTCTGAGGAGCTTTCCCTGACCAGGTGGAGGTAACCTGTGCTCCCTGGGCAGTTTATGCAATTCAGCCCTTGTCACGCTGCCTTTGATTGTCCGTGCCAGTGTTTTTCTCCTCTCTGGGTATGAGCTCCATTAGGGCTGGGACTGAGTCCAGTTCAGCTCTACATGCCCAGAGCCCAGTATCTAGTTTGTTGGGATGAACAAAATCAAAAGTTTCTAAACCAAGTTTCAGCACTGCTTTCTGTCTATACCTGCCTACCTGTGTACCTGCCTACCTGTGTACCTGTCTGCCTAGCTGTGTACCTGTCTGCTTACCTGTGTACCTGAGTGGAAGAGTGTACCCTGGTTTCCATGCATCAATAATTAGTTGTGAGTATGTTCTCCTGTCCACCCTTCCCCTCTCCACCCTTTAAACCAGATAGGGAGCTCCCTGAGGGCAGGATGAGCTCTGCTTCCTCTCTGAAAGCACAGATGCAAAGTGGGTGCTGGTAAAGATTTGTGGAACAGGATTGGATTTTGCTAAATTGGACCTGCTCAGGCTCAGCCTGGGAGATTCAGGGCTGCTGTTATGGCTTCCTGTGAAGGGCCCGGGGAGCTCCCTGTGCAGGGTTCGAATGCTCAACCCTCATGGGGTGGGAGACCCTTTCCATTCAAGCTTGGAGGGGTTGTGGACCCCGAGGAATCTGCGGGCTCAACCTCAGGGGCTGGCTCGCTCCCCACGCACCGTGTTGTGATCTACTCTGCGGCTCTTCTCCCAAAGCTGCCAGATATTCTGGATGTCCAGGAGGAGAAAGGGCAGCGTGGGGCCCACTGCTGTCTTCCTCTCCCTCTGCTGGGAGCCCCGGAGCAGGGACTCAGGCAGAGCGAGGGTTTCCTCGCAGGCAGGCAGCATGTCCGCCCTCTTGCCTTTGCAGAGGCCACGGAGATATTGCCCACCAGCTTCAGGGCTCTCATAACTCTTTCAAGACAATCACTTTATTTATATGAGTTTGTTTTAAAAAACCCACAGACGATCCACCGCAGGGACCTCTCCGACCGCCTCTGCTTGATTCTATCCTATCCTCCGAGTCCATAACTCTTAGTCTTTTGATTCTCCCAGTCCACAAACTATAAAAATCTTATTTCTATAAGGTCTTTTATGGTTACCAAGATAGTCAATAGTGTCATTTTCATTCATATCATTCTGCAGGGAAGTTAGAGGAAACGAACCAGACAGAGGAGAGCTATAAATAAGGTTCAGCTACACAAGGCCCCAAGCGAATCCCACTGCGTTCTTTTAAAACTACTCATGCATGGAATACACATACACACCATTCACATATGCACACAAATACGCACACGTATGCCCATTCGTGCCTAGAGACAGGTGTGCACGAGCTCACCCATGCACACAGCATACAGGATGCTTGTACACATGGTGCTTGTACATACACGTAGTATGTGCATGTATGTGCATACACACTTTGGCAGTCTTAAAAAAAAGCCTGGTTTTGAAGGGCCAAGAGCAGGCAGCAGCACTTGCTGTGGCGAGATGGGGGGACTGTAGAAGGCCAGGCCAGAGAACACATTCCAAAGCCATGAACTGCAGTGTTGGGCACTTAGCCATCCATGAGCTCATGTGTGGGGAGCTTCAGGATTCCTGCCAACACAGGAGCCTGTGCTCTGGCCCGAGCAGCAGGGGCAGCCGCTCAGCAAGTACTGGGAGTGGCGAGGGAGCTCTCAAGGCTCCCTCTGACTGTCTGTGGGTGTCCTCTGAGGGCTGGAGCCCTCATTCTTGGAGGAGAGCCAGCCAGCTTTACGATTCAGGTTTGTGCCTAGCTGCCACCCACCGGAACCTGTCCACAGCCCTGCTGCTGACAGCTTTGCCCTTAGGGAAGGACCCCAGAGGAAGAGCCTAGGGTGTGACCCTGGAGCAGAAAGAATGAAGTCTTGAGCACTGTGGCCCACATGGTGAGGCAGAGAGAACGAGCTGGCAAGTCTGTATGCTGGGGGAGAGGGGGCTGCCCAGGCTGGACCAAGCAAAGATGGAGGGGGCAGGTCCAGGCCCAGGACAGGGGGAGGGCTACAAACCTTCCCCCAGGCAGACATAGTCTGCTCGCCATCGCTGCCCCTGGGAAGAGGTGGGGGAAAGAAGGGGCTGCATGGCTGGTACTGGAGAACTGTGCTCTGCTCAGAGAATTCCAGGCCCGTTGGCCAAGGGTGCAGAGGGGAGAACACCCACTGGAGTCAGGAGGCCTGGGTTCTAGCGCTAACTCCACACTGTTGCCTTGCGTGATGTTGGGCAGTCACCCTCCAGTCTCTGGGTCACTGATCCCGCAGCAAATCATAAGGAGGGATGAGCTCTCAGTTCCCTCCTAGTCTGGGAACTGTAAGTGGACTTGCTACATGTCAGGGCCCCAGGGCAGGTGTATCTCCTTAGTCTTCCAGTTTGCAAAATGGGGGTGATGATTTTTGACTGTTGGCGACATCCCAAGGATGCCGTGTGGGGTGGGGCACTGGGCGAAAGTCCAGGAGTGCGGATATACTTATTTGGGAACTGCTGGGTTTGGAACTTGTAATGGCTACAACCCATCAGGGAGCCCAAGACCCTGGAAAGGATCCCCTCCCACCCTCAGCTTTCTCCTCCCTCCTAAATACTCGGCACTCCCCACCCCCAACACTGAAGAGCTGAGAATGGGGCCCAGGGCTCTGAGCTCAAGGCCCTGGAATTCCTCTATCTGCCCCCCACCCCCCACTGCCTTCTTCAAGGGAACTATTAATTGTAATCTAAGCCTCCCAAGTTAAAAGCAGCCTGCAGATTTAAGGATTCTTTCATCCCAATTACACATCGTTTCTGGCCGCACTTTAGTGCCAGGCTTTTATCTGTTGTTCTGGGGAATCACTTATCGGCCAAAGCAGCGGGCTGCACACAGATTTCCCCCTGATTATGTTTAATGGCAAATGGAGAGTTAACTCTCCTCCCTCCCTGGAGCTGTGTCGGCAGTTTTCCCAGCCCAATCAGAAAGCAGCCCCGGGGAGCAGGAGGGCACCCAATGGGGGAGCAGCAGGGACCTCCAGATCCTGAAACTGTTCCTGCAGGGCTTTGAGGAGACCTGTGTGGCTCAGGGTGACTGAGGGAGCACGCTGCCCCCACTGCCCAGGTGACTCAAGAGCTCTGTACTGAACACTGATAGCAGCTATTTTTTTCTAACTATTTTATTTTATTATTTTATTTTATTTCAGAGCATTACAGGGGTACAAATGTTTTGGTTGCATAAATTGCTTTTGTACAGTTTAATTCAAAGTTATAAGTGTGCCCATCACCCAGATAATGTGCATGGTACCCATTAGGTGTGAATTTACTCCTCCCCTCCTCCCCCTCCCACCTGCTTGATTTCCGATGAGTTTTATTTCCATATGTGCACATAAGTGTTGTTCGATTAGTTCCAATTTAACGGTGAGTACATGTGGTGTTTGCTTTTCCATTCTTGTGATACTTCACTTAGGAGAATGGTCTCCAGTTCCATCCAGGTTAGCTGCTATTTGTTTATTCTGCAAATTCCACAACCATGGGAGTCTACTGAGCATTCGGGCCTCAGCCTGGCATCCTTTCCTCCCTCACAGTGGAGGGTGCCCAGCTGCCAGGGCCACCGTGTCACTCTCATACACACTTGTACAGTGCAGGTGTGCTGAACTCTTGGACATGCACTGCACACGCACACACACAAACACGTGCACACACAATCAATACTTCCATGCATAGGGACACGCTCTGCTTGCACAGACTCCCTACTCTCACCGCCAAACACACCAAACATGCACACAGGTGGACCCTTCTTCACTGCCTGTCGCTCACAGGATTAGGCTGCCAGAGGAGCCTGGGTGGGTCTTGCAGTGTCAGGTGACGGGATGATAGAGTTAGGCCACTGAACCATTGAGCCCTGAGTGCCACCCACTTTGGATTGCACTCAGCCCTGTGGATGCTACTCTGCAAATCTCAAACCCAATGCTGCAAAGCAGAGCTCCTGGCCTCCCCAGACCTGCTTCCCCCGTCCCAGCTCTTGGCAAGCCTTTGCTTCCATCATGCAGGACAAAACACCTTGGAGTCATTCTTGACTTCCCTCTGTTTTTCACCTTCCACGTCCAGGTCCATCAGCAGCTCATGCTGGCTGTATTTTAAAAACACATTCCTGATCTGATCACTTCTCACCACCCCCGCTGCCACCAACCCGGTGGACCCCACAGAGACCACCACCAGGCTCACTGCAGTGGTGTCCCTGCTCCTGCCCCTCCCCTCTACACCACAGCCAGATCACGTCCTTCTCTGCCCCTTTTGGAGAAAAAGCTGAGACCTACGATGACTTTCGAGTCCCTGTGGGATCTCCCTTTGCCCGCTGCAGCCTCCCTGGCCCCTTGTCATGCACTGCCTAGAACGCCTCCCACCGGGTCTCACTCCTCTGGCCAGTCTGCTCCCAGGCCACTTCTGAGTGGACCACCTTCAATACTCTGCCAAAGCCTGCAACCTGCACCCCTTGGCCCCTGCCAGCCCAATCCCCCTCCTCCATGGTTTTCTTTTTCTCTTTTTCCACAGAACAAGCACCTTCCGTCAACAGGCTGGGTGCCTTGGGAAATGGACTCTGATGGAGACTTTGGCTTGCAGGAAGCTAACTGGGGAAGCCTGTCCCATCAAGACCCCTTGCTGTGGATGGAGTAGACTCAGGCAGAAGGCAGAGTTGGACTGTGAGGAGGTCACGGCAAAGGCCTCGACTGGCCCCAGGGGGAGCTGCAAGCTGTGCGACTGCATTAGGGCGAGGGGCTGGGGCCTTTACAACCCTCAGCTGCCGGACACTGGGCGTGGGCTGCCCAGGGAAGGGGAGGGCCTGCAGGTGAGGTGGCTGTCTTCTCTCAGGGCCTTTCCAGAGATGGATGTGGCCCATGCCATTGGCCACCCGCACTCCCAGCCGCGGGGGGTAGTGAGTGTCTCACTTTAGAAGTGGAGAGCTGCTGCCACACTGCAGCAGCCACTGTGCCTTTTAACCTGCACAAATGAGTTGTATTTATTGTTGATCGTCTGTCTCTCCTGCTAGAAAGGAGCCCGTGAGGGAAGGGAATCTCTGTATGTATAGCTCCCTGATGTTTCCCAAGTGCCTGGAGCAGTTTGGCCCATAGTAGGCTCTTCATAAATATCTGCTGAATGAATAAATGAACCTGTCTGTCTCAATGTACCGCTGTCTCTGTCATCAACCTTACTGGAATGTCAACCCCAGTTCTGCCACCAATGAGTTGTGCACACTGGGGCCAGGTTGTCTAACTTCTTGGAGCCTCTGCTCCTTTATCTATAAAATGGGATAACAGAAGCACCCACCTCCCAGGGTTTTGGGAGGATGAAATGAACTAATGTTTGTAAAGCACTTAGTAGGTACCTGGAACAAAGCCGGTACTCAATAAAATTAACTGTTGCTGTCGATGATGTTGTTAGTGTCGTGGGCTCTTCTTGCTTTGGGTTGCTGCTAGGATTCTGATCAGACTTAAAGACAAAGCCAAGACTCCAAATGAGGTACCTTGACCTTCCAGGTGCACAGGGAGAGGTAGTGTACAGAAGTCTTCATCTGCAGAGGTCAGTTTTTGGCTAATGAGGATAGAGATCTACTCACAAGCCTCTGGCTGCAATCTTTGCCTTGGGAAAGCCCAGTGTGCACCTGTGTGTGTATGTGTGTCCTGCACATGTTTGCATGGAGCTAATGCAAGTGACACTCAAAGCTGTGCCTTTCTAAGGGACACCTTGTCCCAGGCATTAGGCCCACATAAGGAAGCCAGCCATTAGCGGGGTCTAGAGAGGTCAAAAGAGTCATTTTCCCTTCCCACATTCTGCTCACACTTCACCTCCTGCATGGGCTTCTCTCCTATTGCTTTCCTGGATGAATTGCTTCCCAAAACTTCCTTGTGGTCAAATCCAGTGCACACTTATGTGACCTCAGCAATAATACTGACCATCACTCTCCATCTTTAGTTCCCTAATATTAGGTGTGATGGAGACCATGGTCCAGCCTCCAGGTTTCCCCCAAGGGGACTCATTGAGGTACTCAGTGGCCAACAACAATTCAGCTGAATTGCCTTTGGCCAAATGGAAGTTTCTCTCGAAAGGCTTATCCCCTGCTCCCTGGAGACAGCCTGAATTCAATGACTGACTGATTACTCTTGCCTCATTTTGGGACATCTCTAAAAGGCCATACCTGCTCCAGAGCTTTGCACCAGATTGCCTGAGGCCCCTGTTGCTGATGCATCGGAGTTCAACTTCTCCCTCTGCCCAGTCCTGCTTCCCTCCCTCTGCTGCTGGTGCTGTTTCTGAGATCACTCTCCGGTGAGTCCGCTGCATGGAGATCTCCGTCTTTGATCTATTTCTAGGACACCTGACCTACTACTACAGTTGGTGCTAGAAGTGGTTCCTAGGAAACAGACTCTGAAATGGGATTGTGGAGCTGCATCACCCACCGGCCAGTGGGTAATGAGAACCCCGCCACTGGTGGTGGGTGGAGGCACTGATGGCCCCTGACACGCTCTAGCAGTGCAATTCTGAAAGCTTGTCCTGGTGCGGAAGTAGGATGGACTGGTGGGATGGATGTCCTCGTGGAAGGGACAGCACTGGCAGGTGTCACCTCTCAGACATTTGAGAGGCTCGGAGGAGGTAGTAATTATGAAGTCTGTGGAATTAGGTGATTGTTGCTGTGGGCAATCAATGCATTGGACAAAGATAACGAAAGGCTGAGTGAGGGTGATTAATCGCCAATTTCAGGTGAAGTGTGAAAGCCAGAGGGCCTCCTTGCCAGCAGATAAAGAGACTTTCTCCTACAGCTGGAGGGCAGAAGAAAACCTGAGGTTTGGCTCAGGAATGAATTATAAGGGTAGCAGATTTCCAAAGAAAATTGAATTCTCACCATAGCAAGTCAGCTAGGCTTTGATTGGTTGGGGCTTGGTTGGGGGCTCTGCTACTCTGGATAGGGACATCGGGATTGATTCCCTCGAATACCTGGAAGCCCTGGGTCACCCTGAGCCCTCTGAGGCAGCAGAGTGTCTTTTGCCTTCCTGTTAAAGACTGGAGGTTCCATCGCTGGAAGGTGGCACAGGGGCTTCTATCTCGCAAGATGCCATGTGTCATGCACCCTACCCACCCTCCTGCCCCAGGGTGGTCTCCCACCTCCCCTTCCCGCAGCCAGACCTGTAACTTGGGCTAAGCTGCAACATAACCCCGCTGCTCAGGGAGGGCTCAGCCAGGGTACACCAGCAGGAGCCGGGAGTTTGACTTCATTTCTCTCCCCCTCCAGTCTCGACCTTCCACGTTGCCGTCAGAGGAATCTTTTCAGACAGAGATCTCCCCATGTCTCTGCCCCGCTCAGAACTCCTCAGTGGCTTCCTGTTGCCTCAGGATAAAATCTCCATTTCTCTGCTCAGTGTTGCTTCCTCTCCCACCCCCGTTTCTATGTCTTTTTTTTTTTTTTTTTTTTTTGTGCTTGGCGTGTGAGTTCCCATGTAGGTACTTTGCCTGGAAACTTTCTCCCCTTCCTTTCTTGTCTCAGCTCAAGTGCCACTGCATCACCTCCTGTGGGGACACTGTGTTCTCCTCCCAGCTCCCTCTTCAGGGCCGGCGCCTCTCTCCTCAGCCACTGGGAGCACAGGCTGCTGGCGCCCAGCTGCATCCCTCCACGGGGCTGTCTGCAGCCTTCCACCTTGCCCAAGGTTATGATGCCCCTCCTGGGGCCTGCCCCCAGCTAATGCTGGCTGAGGAGGGGATTCACAGCCCTGGGCCCCTTGCCTCAGTTTGGGACAACGCTGAATTTCCTTCCCACCTTCAGAGCTTCTTATAGCGTTGGTGGAGGCCGCAGTTGCTGCCGTATTGCTGGTCCAATCCTAGTTTCCTCGCCGCTTTGTGGCTGTGTCTCTCCAGAGCACCCTGGCTCCCCAGTATACTTCAAAACAGACTCTATTTTGAAGTCTGTTTCCAGAGAACCCAATCTAAGACGCCTTTTAAGGTATTCTTAGATCGTCTTTCTCTGGGCTCCCTCAGAACCATGCATGCATGTCTGATACTGCGTGTTTTTTCGTTATGTGTTGCTGTGTAACAAACCATCCCCAAACGTAGTGACTTAAAATAAAGATTGGGTCCGGGCACGGTGGCTCACACCTGTAATCTTAGCACTCTGGGAGGCCGAGTTGGGAGGATCATTCAAGATCAGGAGCTCGAAACCAGCTTGAGCAAGAGGGAGACCCCGTCTCTACTAAAAATAGAAAGAAATTAACTGGCCAACTAAAAATATATAGAAAAAATTAGCCGGGCATGGTGGCACATGCCTGTAGTCCCAGCCACTCGGGAGGCTGAGGCAGGAGGATCACTTGAGCCCAGGAGTTTGAGGCTGCCGTGAGCTAGGCTGACGCCACGGCACTCTAGCCTGGGCAAGAGAGTGAGACTCTGTCTCAAAAAACAAACAAACAAAAAAAAGATTGATTTTTTTTTTTCCCTCATGATTTTATGGGCTGACTGGCCTCAACTGGGCAGTTCTGCACCATCTGGTGTAGTTTAGGTCACTTGTGTGGCTGCACTCGGCTGGGAGCTCCGCTGCAGCTGGAATGTCTGAGATGGCCGCTCATGCTCCGGGCGGGGGGGGGGCTTCTGCCCACCTGTGCTCTCATTGCCCAGCAGTCTAGCCCTGGCCTCCTAAGCCATGGCAGCTGGGCTCCAAGAGGGAGAACGGCTTGAGCTTATAAGGTTTAGAGCCTCACTTCGGCCATACTGTATTGGTCAAAGCAAGTCACACGGCCTGCCAGACCCACTAGGAGGGGAAATGGGTTCCACATGCTGGGGAGGAACATCATTTGTGTCCATGGATGAGCGGGAGTGGCTGATGACCTTTGGAACTATCTACCGCAGTGTAGGACAGTTCTTATGCTGGGACTCTCCTTGAGGGCAGGAATTCAGCTATATACCCATTGTCCCTAGCCCAGGCATTTCCAGGAGCTGTCAGAGATTTTTGGTGACAGTGAGCTGCAGCCCCAGTATTTCTTGTACTATGGATGGTCCCCATAGAGCCTGGGGAGGGGTAGAGAGGTATTGGAGCCAAACCACAGGCTGTCAGCTGCCTCTATTGGGACATCTCTTTAATTTTCACGATAGCACATTCAAATGCTGTCTGGAAGTCTATTTCTGGGCACAGACTCTGCCCCCTGGGGCATGAGTGGGGGCACATTTTATCCAGCCACATGGTTACACAGGGCCCCAGATCCAAACACAGACTTAATAATTAAAGCTTGTCTCTTCTCTCTCTTGTCATTGTACATTTAGAGCATGTGGAAGTCATTAGTGTTGTTTGTCAAATATTTCTGGCGATGCACCTGCTGAACACATGGAAGGATTGCACTTCTTGGCCCTCTTGTGGTTGGGTGAAGCCTTGTGATGAATTCTGGCCAATGAGTAGTGAATGGAAGTGACTTGTGCCATGTGTGGGCACTTAATTGCTGTGTGAGGCCCTCCGGAGCTCTTTTCCTCTGCCTCGGTGACTGGCAGGGGCTGAGATGGTGTCTGCTCCGCCAGTTGGATGAGGATTCACAGAGCAGAGCCCCAACCAACCCATCATGCCCATGCAGCACGACTTAAGAAATAATATTTATTGTTTTAAGCCACTAAGATGAAGGGGCTGTTTGTTACGGGAGCATGACCAAGGCTATTCTGCCTGATATGAGGGTCCTGGTTTGACCCAAGCTGAGCTCATCCTGGCATTCAGGTAGGTCTGGAGTGGGCTGGGGATGGGGCTGTGGGGAAAGAGCTCACCTTCAGGGAAGGGGGAGTAGAGGCTGGAGATGTTGGGCTGGGAATCCAACACACAGGTCAACTAGTATAAGCACCTAATATATTAATATGTGTTGCAGTTGTAAGGGCTTAATATTAACATGAATGGAATAAATATTTGGGAAAGTGGGACCATTAAAAAATTCCTACCTCTGTCTCCTATATGTACATTTCTTCCCTCCCCCTCCTTGCCAGCTCTCCTCATTCACTGCTAGGGATTTGAATAGTTGTCTTAAAGGCAGAGCGATTTGAATGCCCAGACATTTGCATATGGGCTTTCCTTCTGTTGCTTTCTTTATTCTAGTTCAGTGGCTCTCTAACTTTAGTGTGCCTAAAAATTTCTGTTCATGGCTGTATAAACAAACCCATGTATACTGTACTGTATGAGTGGCTTAAGAATTTTTCAAGGGTACTTTTGACTACCTGCAATTCCTGTCTTGTGCACAGACTTCAAAATCTAACCCCTGTGTAAGATAAGATTCCATTGTTCAAAACCAAAAGAACCTTGCAAATTTTATGAGACACTGAGAGCACAAGATGTCAGCCGCAGCTGCTCTTAGCCCATTATCCACCCCCCCCAAGTCCTGTTGATTTTATACTCAGAGTCTAAGCCCCCACCATCTCCTGGATTACTGTGAAGGCTTCTAACTCATCTTTTTGCTTCTATTCTTGCTACCTGCAATTCATTGTCCACACTGAAGCCACAGGGATTCTTTGCAAACACTGTCTGGTCATGTTCCTTCCCCCTCCCTTCCCTGGCCCACCATTGCTCTTACCAAGAAGACAGACATCTTCAACGTGTCGGAGAGACCACAGGACCTGGCCTTGCCTGCCCCTCTCGCCTCATTTCACCGTGGTCTCCTCTTTGGCCTTTCACTTTCACCAACACGTTCCTGTCCCTCTCCCTCATCGCAGAGCCTTGGCACCTGTTATGCCATCTGCTCAGAATGTCCTTCCCCTACCCTCTCCTTTTTGCCTGGTTAACTCCTACGCGTGCTTCAGATGTCAGTTCAAATGTTATGTCCTCAGAGACGCATTTCAGCCAGCTTATTCTTATCTGCCGTCACAGAATGTATTGCTTCCCTTCAGAATATTTATGTCAGTTTGTAATTATACACTAATTTGTTTGATGATCTGATGAGCACTTGTTTCTTCCACTAGAATGTAAGCTCTAGGAGAGCAGGGTCTGTGATTCCTTGTTGTTCTTGTGTTCCCAGCACAGGCAAATATGTATTTGCTGCGTGAATGACTGAATGCTATTGGTAGGGGTTCGGTGGCAGTGACAGTGGCTGTGGCGCTGACGTGAGTGATGGCAGATCCATTTCTAGCTGCTTTGGGATAGTATTTGCTCGCATTCCTACCTCTGGCTTCTGTGGCCTGGGAAATAGGAATTATCTCCAGATGCAAAAACCAAGACCTGGAGAGTAGACAAAACTCAAGGCCAGTGAGTGTCTGAGTCAGGTCCAGAATCTGTTTTCCAGATGCTAGGTGGAGAGTTCTTTCTCCGACGCCATCCTGCTCCCTGGCCTGGACTCTGACCAAATAGGCGATGTCTCCTGAGGTCTCCAGCACGGATGATTTGTGAGGTAGAGGTAGCACAGTGGCATCTTTTACAAACAGTCCTCTTACCTCTCTTTTCTTTCTCTTTCTGCTCTTTTTCATCTTTCTCTTCTTTTTCCTTCTCTTTTGATTCAAAAATCATTTTTTGGAATAAGGTGAGCATGAGTGAGACTGTTTGAAATGTTGATGAGAGAATAGAAGGAAACCGGGCTGAGCGCAGCCTAGCCCAGCCTGTGGGGCCAGTGAGGACCCGTATGTGGCATTAAGGCTGAAGAACTCAGTCTTTGGGAAATGTGTTAATGTCGAATCATTGTTGGGGCTTTAAGGTCTGACCACACCTCTGTGGGTGGGGTTAAGACTTCTCTTGGAAGGGACTGACATTCCCAATTTCAATCATCCTAGGAGGAGGTTAATCCTGGAGAAGAAAGAAGGAGATCTGAGGTACAATTTAGTCTTAGGGGCCATTTTCCTCTTCTTTCTGGAGCTTTGAGTCAGTTTGTTCTGGATTTTGAGGCATAGAAGTAACTAGAGCGTTATATTAGCTGTAAGGCCAGCTGCTATAACAGATGAACTGTTAACATCTCAGTATTTTAACAGAATAAGTTCATTTCTTGCTTCCAAAATAGATGTCCTAGTAAATGGCAACTTTCTTCCAAGTGGCAATTAGGGACCCAGACTCCTTCCATTGTGTGGCTCCTCCATTTTTAATATGTGACTCTCAAAGTCACCATAGAAGAAGAAAAACTAACTGGGGTCAAGTCTCAGCATAGCTCAAGCAGAGAAGTTCAGACCCTGCTCCAGGAGGAAATACCTTATTCACCAAAAAAGCTGCGCAGACCGTCATAATAGCCCTGCAGGAACCAAGGAAATACATGTAGAGTGGGATCCTGAAGGTTTGGGGCTGGGGTAGAGGTGGGAGTGGGACTAAGAGTCTAGATCAGGCAGTGTTTGTTGATATAAGAATACTTTCCTGGAAGTCAGGATTTAATGTCTAGCACAGACACTTGCAGTCAGTGCTAATATGCTGCTGGGTGTCTCTATGAAGCTTTACTGCGGTAAATTAGATGGAGATGCTGGAATTGCCTTGGTAGAGTACTGAGGAAAGGATTGGAGGATTTAGAGTTGGGGCATGAGACTATGACACCAGCTGACTATGTTTTCTAGAAGGGTCCAGAGGATATTCCCTTCACTAAAGCAATGAGGAATGCCCTAGTCAGGGGTACACAACATCATTGAGAAGCTAAGTAGTGGCCATCTTCCGTAGGCAAGGGTTGATGGTAAGAGATGCTGCCATGGAACTGGGCTCCCTGATGACAATGGGAATGATAGGACTTTGGAATAGCAGAGGCCAGGTGCCAGCAGGTAATTAACAGAGGAAAGGTAGACTTGTGTGTCACATCAAGTAGCACAGCCAAGTGGCAGCTAGAAGTCTTGATCCAAAAGGATCTGTGCTGAGAGCTAGTAGACCACATTTCAATGAGCTAGACATATGGCAGCCAACAAGGGTCCTCCTTGGCTTATATAACCAAAAAACATCAACAGCAGGTGAGCAAAAATGATCAAGGCTTATGGCAGCCTCTATAATAGAAAATAATGAATCTTCACCCATTTTTCAGATCTGAGCCATAAATTTTCAAACTCAGGAGCCATTGTTGGAAGGGGAGGCCAAAGCCCCTTGAGGAAGGACTCTGCAATGCCACTTCAAGTATGTGCAACAAGCTTTTCCCAATCCTTTTCCAAAGGGACCTATAGGCATTTATCAGAGTAATTGGACATTAGGGAAAGAGGAAACAATAACATCGTTTGAGTCTGAGCTGGGAACCCAAACGCCACAGTGGCTCCCATATTAAAATTGGGGCATGTTAAGGCCGAGTGATAAAGGAGCCCTAGCTTAACTCTGTCTCACAGTGGGACCAATGGACCCACATACTGACGCTTTGTTCATTTTCCTGGTTTCTGAGTCCAAAATTAGAATGAATGGATATACTTAGCAGTTGCCAAAGCCTTCACATTGACTCCTTTACCATTATGGTAAGAAGCTCAAATGGAGGCCCTTAAAAATGCTAACTCCTTTGCTAAGATATTAAATCAAAAACAATTCCACATCTTAGGTGATGTTGAAGCGATTAGTGCTGCCATCAAAGACTTAAAGGACTTAGGCGTTAGTTTTCCCCACCACATTGCCATTCAATATATTGATAGAGCCCTGAAAAATCCAGGTTGGTCAAGGATAATGCCAGTGGACTGCAAAAACAAGTGGTAGCCCCAATTGTAGCTGCTGTGATAGATATGGTATCTTTACTAGAACAGATCAACATAGCCTCCAGCACTTGATACGCAGTATTTGATCTTTTCAATTCACATCAGAAAAAAAAGGATTAGAAGCAGTTTGTATTCACATGGGAAGGACAGCAATGTATATTCACTGTCTTGCCTCAAGGCTGTGTTGATTTTCTTGCTCTCTGTCACAATATAGTCTAAAGGGACTTTGATTGTCTTGACATTCCCAAACCATCATGCTGGTCTCCTATACTGATGGTATCATTCTCATTGAACTCAGTGAGCAGGACGTGGCAAGTACTTGGATGCTCTAGTAAGAGACATGCATGTCCAGTGGTAGGAGATAAACCCTTCAAAGATTCAGGGCTTGACACATTGATGAAGCTTTTAGAGGTATTGCTCCTTGACTCTCCTACCACTAAGAAAGAGGTATAGTACTTGGTGAGCCTCTTTGAAGTTTTGAGGCAGTGAATACTACACTTAGGAGTAGTGCTCTAACCAATTTACTGAGTAGCCCAGGAGGTTGCCAATTTTGAAGGAGTCCTAGATTAAAAGAGAGTTCAGTAGCAAGCCCAGGTTGCATTGTAACCTTCCTTACTTCTTGGGTCATATGAGTTGGTAAATACAATAGTGTTAGAGGTATCTATAGTAGTGTCTGGTAAGTTCTATTAGGAGAGTCGCAGGAAAAACCCCTAGAGTTATGGAGTGAGGCTATGCCTTCTGTAGGAGAGATCTACTCAATTCTAGAAAACCAGTTCCTGGAGTGTTAGTGGGCCCTAGCAGAGACTCAACACCTGGCCATGGACCATTAAATGACTATGTGGTCAGAGCTACCCATCATGAGCTAGAGAGTATCATATCTGAATCATAAGGTTGTGTAGATACATCCACAATCCATTTTATGGAGGAAATGGTATTTTTGAGTCAGATCTGAAAAGGTTGAGTGGCTGGAGTATGTGTACAGGTGTCTTAGACTGCCATGTCATTGATCTGTTGAACTGAAATCTTCCTCTCAGCTCAGATCTATCCCTTTGTCCTGAGATCCCCATGACCAGCTAATGGAGGAGGAGGAATCCTGGTCTGGTTCACAGATGGATCAGTTCAATGTATTGGTGATCCCAAAGAACAGTGTTGGAGAGGAAATCCTCCGCTAGGTAGAGCTTCAAGCAGTACAGTTTGGTCACCAACTTTTTATGCAGAGAGAAGTGATCTGAAGTGAGTTTATGTAGAAACTAACATAAATTGCTTGGCTAATTGGTCAGAGACCTGGAAGGAGCAAGATTGAATGTCAGCAACAAGGAGTCTAGGATAAGGAGTATGGATGGCCCTAGGGGAATGGGCACAACATTTTCGTCTTTTTGCATCTCACATTAATGCTCACTAGTGAGAAAAGGCATTAAACAAGTAGGGGACAAGAAGACTTGTCCATTGGATGTTAGGCAGCCTCTGTCCTCAGCTGTCCTGGGCATGCACAATAAGCCCATGCAAAGAGTAGCACTGTGGCCAAGAGGAGGCTCTGCACAGGCTCAGCAACATGGGTTCCCTCTTTCCAAGGCGGATCTAGCGAATGCAGCTGCTAAGTGTGTGGCCTGTCAGCAGCAGGGACCACCACTGAACGCCCGTATGAATCTGATCCTGGTGGAGAATAACCAGCCACTTGATGGCAACTGCCTCTGGAAGGGACAGCAATTTGTCCTTGCTGAGATGGACAAATACTCTGGATATGGGTTTGTCTTCCCTGCCTGTGGTGCCTATACCAGCACCAATGTCCAAGGGCTTACAGAGTGTTTAGTTTAGTGATGTGGAATCCCACAGAGCATCAGCTCAGATCAAGAGCCCCGCTTTACAGCAAAGGAGGTATGACAATGGACATTGGGATGTACTGGTCCTAGTATATGTCAAATCACTTGGAAACTGCTGGCTTGCTAGTATGTGGTAATGGTTTCTTAAAAACTCGGTTAAGGTGGCAGCTTGAGGATTGGTACCCGGCAAGGTTGGAATTCTGTCTTCCAGGATGCGGTAGGGATGTTATGTTGACGGGCATTGAGTGGTGTTGTGTCGCAATAGCTAGAATATGTGGATCTGGGAAGTGAGGGGAGAAAGTGGGATTGGGCCCATCATCACTTCCAAGGGCCAGCTTGCGGGAACCTGTGCTTCCTGTCTGAGAATCTTAAGCCTCTGTAGGAGTAGAGATCCTGCTCCCAAGGAGTGAGTCAACTGCCACCAGGGGAAAGAGTAAAGATTCCATTGAACCCACAACAAAGATTCCCAGCAAGTTGTTTTTGGTTCCTTGTGCTGGTAGACCAGCACACAAAGAGAAGAACTAGGTTTGCTGCTGTGTAAGGGGGATAATGAGGAATCTGTCTAGAACTTTTCTTCCCCATGACCTTTCCCACTCCCCTACTTTACCTGTGCTTCTTGGGGACTCTCTCCTGCATCCAAGTCCACGTTTCGGGTTCCGCTCTAGAGACAGCACAGTAAGGCAATGAGATTGTACATTTTGTCTTAAGTGCAATGGAATTCATTGAAGGGCTGTAAGCAAGGGTGGACACGATCAAATTTGCATTTTAAAAAGATAACTCTGGTGGCTGTGTGGAGAGCACACTGGAGAGGCTGGAGTGGACATGGGGAGTCCAGTTAGGAGGCAATGATAGTAGCCCAGAAAAGAGATGGTGGTGGTGGTATGGACGTGTATGATGGTAGAGATGGAGAGAGAGATAGATGGACTCGCGATATTTAGGGAAGAGAATCAGTAGGACAAGGTTCCCTTTACCTGTTTCAGAACAATTTGTTTAGAGCTTTGTCTTAGCGCATGCACACATGTTCGTCTCTGCACTCCTTGTCCTCTCTGAGGCTGGTCAGTGGCTCTAGGAAAAGCCCTGCTTAGATCTCTTACTGACAGCTGTCTTCTGGGAGGAAAAGGCTGTCTGTGTGAATCCAAGGGCTTTATC
>CAUYMX010056938.1:0-11524 GCA_963573855.1 Lepilemur septentrionalis | reverse complement strand
TGGGACTACAGGCATGCGCAACCATGCCCGGCTCATTTTTTCTATATATATCTTTAGTTGGCCAATTAATTTCTTTCTTTCTATTTATAGTAGAGACGGGGTCTCACTCTTGCTCAGGCTGGTTTTGAACTCCTGACCTTGAGCGATCCGCCGGCCTCGGCCTCCCAAAGTGCTAGGATTACAGGCGTGAGCCACCGCGCCCGGCTTGAGCACTAAACTTTTAAGCAAGGCAGCATCAGAAGCTCTTTGAAGGGAAACTTAAATTATCTCCGTATACCTGATTTACACAGAAGTTAATTTTTAAAGCACATTTCCTCAGCAGTTTCTAAAAAAAGGCAGTCAATAAATCTAATAAGCATTTCTTTTGCTACATAACTCCTGACAGTAAGTGAATGATTGCTTTGACCACAGGTGTTTAGAATAATGACCTGATATTGTACATAATCAAACTGACTCATTTTAGAAAACAGAATGACATAAAAAAGAAATTAAATTGTTCATACACAGCTCTCCAGTGTGCTTTTTCTTGACAACTTCTGGTATTCAGTCATGGAACAGGCTATCTTAACAAATTTGAAAAAACAGACACGATCAAAGGTTCTCCCTTTTAAACTTATATTTACCTTTATAGAATCCAATCATACACAAAATCTATTTGTGATTTCTATCACAGGAATTCTCACAAAACAAAAACATCATCAAGACAAAGGGAGAAATGACACGAAAATAAATGCCACATACGTTTGACAACTATCAGTATTTTATATTTAACACTTGGCAATCAGTTTAAATTAAAATCATTTTACACCATTAATAAACATTAGGGTCTGTAGATATTGGAAAGATAGATGAAGTTAATAGAAAGATCAGCATTATGTGGGGAAGGTAAGGGATAGTTTGTTATTTAAATTCTAACTAGTGGTCTCTAACTAACCTTGTAACTTATCCCTGGGCCTTTAAGGCACCCTAGGGGTGGAATGAGATAACCATCTTTTTCAATTAAGGAAAAAAAGCACCTGGAAAAAGAGGACTTAAAAAAGACTAAAGAGGACACCTACCAATTTTTGATGATTCTCTACAAGCAACCATTTCCCAGCCATGCTCTCCTTTCAAAGCTCAAATCCTAACTCTAAAACTTTATTTCTTCTCCTCAAAATACTGCTAATAAAGCCTGAACACTCAGAGAAAAATGCCTATATAGTATATTTAGTCACACAACTGCTAAAAGTATGAACTTATGAAGTATGCAGTGCCCAGTACTTACTGATTAAATGTTGATGAAGACAGGGCAACAGCATTTTGGCTCCAACATCTAGCTCAACTGCAATCAATTAAAGAGATTCACGCAGAATATGCAGGTTCTAAATCAGTCCCAAAAAGCATATTTTGGGATGAGCCTATCAACTAAAATAGTAACAAAAAAAAAATTAGCTTGTCTGGTGGCACAGAAGCATCTAGTATATAGGGAGTTAAAACGAGATAAAAAATCACCACAAATCATGAAATATATTTTTCTTCATAATTGTAACAAATAATGTTTTATTCAGACAGGATCAAGATTTTTGTGTTTGTGAATGGAAGAAAAAAAACCTTAATTCTCACACCAAATTGTATTCTTCCAGCATGACAATCTTTGTAGTGTGATGGAATGTAATTTTAACCTTTTATTTTTTCCTAAATCTTGACTAAATTTCTGAATCTTAACCAAATGCATGAAATCTTACTTCTACTACACCATCTCAGTAAAAAGCTAAGATTTTGGTGTATCACCACAATCAGAGTCTTTAAACGTTAAAGTGGTGGTAAATTACTCAAATTATTAACATAATTAAAATACAGTAATCTTCAGAGAGTTATCTGAAACAAATTTAGGACCAGCTTAAAAAAATTTGAAATAATGGGAAAATATGAAAATCTTTAACTAAAAACGAAAGATGGATTTTGTTTGTAAAACTTTCAACACAGCAGAAAAATATTTTCTTACTTGGACTGCAGCTTCAAAGCTACAAATGGTTGCCTACCACGAATTAAAAACACAGGTATAATTTAAAAAAGTTTCCAAATGGCTTTATTTTAAAGACACGGTAATATTAGCAATTCCACAGAACACGTAGGATGTCCCAACAAGCAGGCTCGCCTGCCAGGAAGTACACACACAAAAGAAATCGAGTTCTTGTAAATTTTTTAAAAAAGAGGTAAAGATGAATCAAATTGCGAGAAAAGCAAATTCAATCAGGGAAAGGAAGGGATCTTGACTTACATCTCACAGGATTATCATCCTTTCCTTATCCACACCGAAAATTTTTATAAAAACATAAGCTACACCATTCCACAGCACAGAACGGCACTTGGCCACTTCTCTCAGACCTGCTCCGGAGATTGGGGTAAAACAGATTACACACCTCCCTGAAGAGATTCTCAAAGTACATTTTAAAAAACAAAGCAGATTGAACAATTTAAGAAACTTGCTCGGACTCGGCACAGTATGACGATTACTACTTTGCAGCCGCATTTTCTCTGCTCCGCTAGGACTCTCCCCGTACCCCGGTCCACGTCCCTCCTTCTTTAAAGGGACTGGCGCTGACGGAGACGGTTCGGCCAGAAATCCCGATTCTCTCTGCCTGGGCTGTGAATTGCTGAGGAAGGCCGAGCCCAAAAAGACCGGAGTAGAGTCTCAAGACGCAAACAAGGTAAAACAGAAAAACGCGCGGGGCAGTGGGGTGGCGGGTAGAGAGTTAGAGCGAGACCCGCCCCTACTCTCTCAACCCCACCCAAGCCCACCTCTCCTTCGCCGGACAGCACAACAAAACCAGAAAAGGTAACAAAAACTAAAATTACAAAGCAACACTACGAGAAAACAAGTAAGGCTTCCTTACTGTCCCCAGTCCCCGGCCCAATTCTCTACCAAAGCTCCCGGCCCACCCCACCCCCCAGGGGTCCCGGCGCCATTTAGCTCCTCCGCGAAGCCGCCGCCATTTTCCGCCCCCGCCGGATAGCTGCTGTGCCTCGGCGGCCGCTCGTTCCGCTGCTCTGCAGCTTGGGCCACCGCCGCCACCCGGCCCTGAGAGGGAGGCCCTGGCCTGAACATGCGGGGACTACAGCTTCAGCGTCAGGAAGGCCGGCTCCGACCCCGCCCGCGGTGCCCAGGCGCCGGGAGCTAGCGCCAGCCGGCGGGAGCTAGCGGGCAGCAAGGGGGCCGGACAGGCTCCACTGGGCGGAGCGGCCCTGGCGGCGGTTGGGACCTGAAGGTTCCATCGCACTTACTTCCTGTTTTGGGTCCGGGCACTTTGGAAGAACCAGGATGGAGGCTCCAAAAAATACCAGGATGGAGGAAGCAGCCACGGGCGAGAGTGGCTGCAGCTGGAGTGAGCGAGCGCGACGAGCCACCGGAAACGGAGCTGCGCCCGCGCCCCGCCCCCAATCCCCCTCACACTCCCCCTCCCGCTCGACTCTCCTGCTGGGCGGCCCTGCGCTCCGGCTGCTTGCGTCACTTCCGTCTGTGTCGGCACGCGGAAAAAAAGTCTTGGGTAGTTGCAGCTCGTGTCTTGCTCCGTTTAGTGGTGGCTGTACCTTGCGCTTCTCTTTCTGCTAGGGAGTCTTGAAACTGACTGTCTGACTGCTGTTGCCATAACGCAAGCCCTGCTCCTTTGCGCGCCTGTGGTCCTACCGGCCCTGGGGATGCTTAGGCCCTGCGGGCTGATATTCGTAGTTCCCTGTGGCTCTGAGCGGAGGGAGCTGCGATGTGGAATGGATTTAACGCGGCTCTGAGTGCCGAAGGAAACAGCAAGCGTGTTCGTACTTGGTCCACCTTGCCAAAGATGCTTAAAATGAGGTGTTACCTCTTTGGCCGTGTGATGCAGTTCTTGGCGAAATGTGTCTTCTGAGATTTCGCTGTTAAACTAGGAAGGTGCTCTTGTGTTGTGCGTAGCTCTCAGGGTACTGCCGCTCCTCGACTTCTGCTGCGATTGGGGCTCCACCAAACCCATCGTGAGTCGAAAATGCATTTAATACCCTGATAAACGAAAGGGCTAAATAAGCCTTTGGATTTGAACAATGTGAGACAGCAGTCTTTCAGTGCTTAGGTGCCACTTAAGTGCTTTACATGTATTAAACTCTGATGTTCATAAGTGCCAAATGCATCAGTACAGTTATAAATGTGTCCAAACGCATGCGACAAATAAGTGGTAGAGTCAGAATTGAAGCCTGAGCTCCAGAGCCTGTGTTCTGAACTTACCTGCTGCAGCTCACAAGATACTCCTTGGCAGTAGTCTTACAATGAAAACAAATGATTACAACCAGTTTGCAGATTTTTTTATTTTACTGGAGGTTGGACATGTTTGACCAATTTTCATCAGGAGTTCTAAACCAGCCTGAGCAAGAGCAGAGACCTCATCTCTACTAAAAATAGAAAGAAATTAATTGGCCAACTAAAAATATATAAAAAAAATTAGCCGGGCATGGTGGCGCATGCCTGTAATCCCAGCTACTCGGGAGGCTGAGGCAGGAGGATTGCTTGAGCCCAGGAGTTTGAGGTTGCTGTGAGCTAGGCTGATGCCACGGCAACAAAGTGAGACTCTGTATCAAAAAAAAAAAAAAAAAAAAAAAGAGAGACCTGAGTGTGAATATTGGCTCCATTGCTTAATATTAGATGTGGCACTTCACCTGTCCAAGCTTCATTTACCTTAGAAAAATGAGAGTAATAAGATCTACCTTCCGGAATAATGTAGACCACATACTTTGCACAGAGCCTGACATATGTATAATGCTTACGCATTAAAAGTAGAAACTAATAAACCCCTGAACCAGAAAAGCAATAAAACTACTCACAGAACAGTTGTAATGAAATAATTACATATGCAAAATTGTTGACATTAACATTTATGGGAAGGTGGTTCTCAATTAGCCACATTATTCATGAAGCATAACCATACAGGATTCTTTTCACTAAGGCATAAAATGGTGCTATCTAAATTATAGTCTGGGTGCCTATTCTCTTCTGCAAAATCAGTCAACCTGCACTCTGCTGTTAATTCCGTTAAAACAGTCCAGGCTATCCTCGTAATAAAATTCTCCCTTTCTAGGTGAGTTCCTTTTCCCGAGGTCAGTTAGTATGTACTTGGGAAGACAAATGTAGTGTATTTTAATATTAGCTTAATATTAAATACATAATTTGAAAAGTAAATGTATTATCATAATAAGCTTGAATAATCAATGTACAAACTATCCGTAACACAATTTGACTCCTAGAACAACTTTCTGTGGTTATACTTCTAAGTTATCCCTACCTCACTACTTAGTCAATGTATACCTAGGGAATGCATGATATTTTAAATATTATTCTAGGATGTACCTAATTAGGAATTAAATATTTTGTGGAAAAATCACAATAAATATTTTTTTCCCTTGGAGGGGCACCTGGGTATGAGAAATATTTCTATCCCAAACAGTAGTTATTGTATTATAAATGTATTTATAGCATAGTTATGGTATTTACTGCAGTTGCTAGTTATAATTTACTCTGTTGTATGCCAGATTTTTTTATAACACTTTCATGAACCTCATCAGTGATTGGATGTTGATAAAATTGCCTTTCTGTCATGAAAGGTTGATATATTGATATGAAAGTATCTCAAATACTGAGAAGTGGGTTCTGTTTCATGATCATCTGATGTGTATATGGAATAATTCAGAAAAAGATACATGTTTGTAAAGACTTGTTCAGAGTGAAAGGAAAGTACAGTTACTGAGTAATTTTCTTTCTGCAGTCTCTGAGTCCTGTTGATACAGCTGATGGGTCTCCACTGGAACTTCCACAACTTCTGGAAAGCTGATGGGGATTCCTATGCTAATAGAGGCATGAACAAACTGGCCTAGTTAGGCCCACACACCAGACTTTTCCAGGTGGTCTTCGGTCTCAGATTCTTCTTATAGACTTTCCTCATGGCTTTATGGCACTTCATATTTTAACCCTTTTCCTGCCCTCCACGTTGTGTCTCTTCACACTCGTTTTAATACCTCCACCTGGTCACCACCTTTCCCTACCCTCTTCTTTTTCTTTTGCACTAGATCTTTTACTGAGACCTATAAATGGACTAGTAACAAAAATCGGTTCCTCTTCCAATTAGGGGAATGGGGAGCTAAGGCTTCCAATAACTCCCTGCCAGTGAGGATAAAAGTTTTCGAATATTCTGTCCTTGTAATTTTGGTGTGCAAAACAAAACAACTCAGTTATATTACTAAATTGGGAGAACATCTGGACCTGACTCAAAGACCAGTTCCTTTATAGTCTAGCATGGAAGGGAGAGGGGCAAGATGTTAGTAAACTGATTAATAATTGCCACATTTTGTAAGTTCTAAGAAAGATACAAATTGGGTGTTCTGAAAGTCTGAAAGTGAACTTTACATAGGGAGTTCAGAGTAGGACTTTCTGAGAAAATATTTAAGCAGAGACTAGAAAGATGAGAGAAATAAGCATAGTAGGGGGTGGAAGGTGGGAAGGTATTAATTCGGCTAGTGTAGGAAAGAACATATTTGCAGCAAGCAACTGGCCTATATAATATTTATAAAATGGTGAAAGCACAGCACTGGCAAGTGGTAGTTTAAATCCCTTGCGACTGTTAACTGAATTTTTCAAAAAAATTTTATTTTGGTAAGAACACTTAACATGAGATTTATCCTCATAATAAATTTTTAAGTGTACAATACATTATTGTTGACTGTAGGGACAATGTTATACAGCAGGTCTCTAGAGCTTATTCATCTTGCCTGAAACTTTCTGCCTGTTGATTAGTAACTACCCATCACCCCTCCACGTAGTCCCTGGTAACCACCATTTTACTCTTTGATTCTATAAATTTGACTCTTTTAGATACCTCATATAAGTGGAATCATGTAGTATTTGTTTTTCTGTGTCTGGCTTATTTTACTTGGCATAATTTCTTCAAGGTTCACCCATGTTGTCACATATTGCAGAATTTCCTTCTTTTTTAAGGCTAAATGTATTCCTACTCATATAAGAGTGGAGCTCAGCACATGCCCAGATAAAGCAGAGATGGATCATCTGTCACCTCTGCCATGTCATAGATTTGGCTTGCTAGCATATGACATAGTACCTTAAGTTAGTAGACACTTAAGTGTTTGTTGATATCAAAGATAATTAAGTGTTTTAAGCCAGAAGATCTGGAAGCTAGCCATTTCTATTCTTTTGCAACAGCTACTGACTAAGGAGAGTGTAGTCTTTTTCCAGATAGTGTCACTATTTGGACAATTCTGGAATAAAATGTTCCTTTTTATTATTATTCAAGTGGAAGGAAGTTATTTTAACACAATGTCACATGTTTGGTGTTACTCCAACTTTATTGCCCAAATCTTGTCTACCTAAATGCAATGTAATATTGTAAGGATAGAAGCATGTCATTTTAGCCAGCAGATGTCCCTATTGTTCAGCAAGTTTTTTTTTTTTTTTTTCTTTCCCGAGTAGTATCTTCCACAGTAGATGGAAAATTGGGGGCTTGAATTACTAATGATATGCTATGGTAAACCAAGGACAAGCCTCAATAATAATAATAAAACCAAAGAGATAGGGATTATGGTTTGAAATCCAAATATGGAATAGCTCTCTAGTTTAAAGATTTATTGTAGATTAATCCCCTTCCCTTTTATTCAATGTACATTTAATTCCCCTATGCAGAATATAATTGTATTTTTGGTGTGCAAAACAAAACAGCTCAGTTACATTACTAAATTGGGAGAACATCTGGACCTGACTCAAAGACCAGTTACTTTATAGTCTAGCATGGAAGGAAGAGGGGCAATATGTTAGTAAACTGATTAATAATTGCCCTGTGCAGAATAGGGCAGTGACAGAGAAACAAGGAACCCCCGTAAGCTTTGTAATTTTCAGGAATTTGCATATTTGTGATATACTCATTCATTCATTTCATTCTGCATATCTTCCTGAGCACCTACTTTGGACTGAACATTATTTTAGGCACAGAAAACATGGTGAAGAACAAGACAGACAAGATCCCTGCCCTTAAGGAACGTATATTTTAGTGGAAGAGTTTGCATTATAGTAGTATTTTCAATACATTTTTGTTTCTGGTTCTAAATTCTTTTTTTTTTTTTCCAATGCATTTTTGTACCAAACAGTTTTGATTGAAGTACCCACAACTGGCAACTGCCCATAATTCTTGTTCATAATTAATAACAATGAGGGAAGAAGACAAACTATGAATCAGATCACTTGGTATCGTCAGATTAAGCTAAATTGTAAATATTAGGAAAGGTGGACCAACATCCATTGCTCTTACTCAAAGAGCTTTGAACAGTGTGTGGCAAATAGTAAGCACCCTAAAGTGTTAGATATTATTTGTTTTTACCCATAACAACAAAGACTGAGTAACAGGAAAAGAGAACTGTTATTTTTTGACTGTTTTGTGGGATTTGTGGGATTGTTAGGGGAACAATTCTCGGAGGGTTGGGTTATCAAATATTTCTTTACTATATTAAGACATTAAAATCACAGTAGGCAGTCAATCTCTAGATACCTTTTTAACTTATTTTAAGCTACATTTCAAAATGGCAGTTTATTGCTGATAGGTATGGAAGTGGGATTCTTACAAATTCCATTTTTGAAAATTTTTTTTGGTTCTTCCTGGAAATTTCCCTGTTTTCATGTTGCTGGGCAAAGTGTTTTAGTACTAAATAAAGAGATATGGCCTCTTACTTGAGGAATCTCCTTCTACTGAGGTTCACTGGATACCCCTAATATACATACAACAAATGCATATAAACAATGCAAGCTAAAGGTCTTTCTTGACCAGAAATTATCAGTTAAAATCTAAACCCGACAGAAGACACTTCTTGCCAAGCATGTTATTCCTCTCCCCTAAATTGCCTGAAAATCAACCCAATCTTTTACACCTATCTAATTTAAGAATATCTACATTGTAATAAATATAACTGTGTCAAATTCAATTCCAGAGCATAATACTTTTGTTATGATGTCTGCATCTTAAGTGGGCAGACCTGGCAAAGACACGTCATATACAATTTTTAGTTTAATGAAATTAGGAATAATAGGGTTAGGAAAGCAGAGTTGCTATGGGCCATCTGTTTAGACTTGAAAATAACATTACTATATATAACCGTATTTTGTAATTATAGCCATTACAGCAGTATTATGTCTATTTTAGCAAACCTAGGGTAAGGAAGATATGTGACTTCAGTAACAGTATCACTAATATCTTTTTCTGTGTCTGTTTACTTTTCTTACCAGAAGTTTACATTTATGCCCAACTTTGGTCTATGTTGGTTCAACCTGGTATAGCAAGACATAAGGTTGTCATAGTCATTGTCTGAGATAAGGTGAAACTCTGTTCTCTATTTCCATTATAATTGGATAAGCTCCATTTTTGTTGAACAGGAGTCCATTTTCACATGATGCTGTGGTCTTTACTTTCTTTTCCCTTGCCAAAGAGCCATCTGCCATGGAATCATTGTCTATTGAGATCACTCCTGATCTTTGAGCCTATAATAAATTTTCACAAGAATCTCCTCTGAAAAGGAACCCATGCTGCTTTACCATTGTAGACCAATGGCAGGAGAAATATGTGATACAATAATGTCTCATACATAATATTAAAAATAACTATGTTATTTGTAAAGGTCATAGTAAGTATAGTACTGTGTAAGTTGTCTGTCTCCTGCAATGGGTAAAACTGAAAAGAAATCTGCAGTCTTTTACTTTTATGTCTTTCCTATCTCTTGTCTTCACCACAACCACAATTTGATAAAGTAATAAATTAAATGAAGGATTTAAAAATCAGATTTCATTAGGATAGATGGCTTATCACTGATAGTGGGATGCAGCAAGTAACCATGGTTTTCCTACCATTTCCATATTCACTTGGTGTTAGAATCTGATATTCTTTAATCTTTTATTAAATTTTAAATAGAAAGCAAAATGGGTGATTGCATTTCTTTTTATTGTTGCCTAAACAAGTAAGAAATGAAGTTAGATTCCAATGAAATCTTAAAAGTCATGGATCATGCACTATAGGTTTGCAAGGAATACATCTGTTTTTCATTCTGTAACAAGATTTCGGAGTGCTCCTCAGATGCTAACAGCTATTCCTTTTACTTATCTCTCAACAAATGACCTTTATGGAGACCTGTAAGCATAAACTCCCTCAGTACCCTGCCGTCACACCTATGTGCTCATCTGTGCTCATCCTAAATTCCTTCCCTCCAGTCCTGGGGATGTTTCTTCTCTTACTCAATGCTAATCCCTTCTTTTGTACTTTTGTTCTCATCTCCCTTCAGAACTATGCTTATTCCTTTTTCTATAGTCTGGTTTCTGTGCCCAGCATACCACTGAAGATCATTAATTACCTCCACATTGCTAAATCCAGTGAACCATTTTCTATGATCATTTTACTTAGTTTGTCAGCATTTACTCCTGAAATGAACACCTCTTCCTTCTTTGAATATCCTTTTTCTTTATTTTGCAATACAGTACTCTGAAATTTCTCCTACCTCTCTAAACATTTCTCTGCTGGCCTGGTTTTTAAATTTCAGAGTTCATCACAGTGATCTCTTAGGCCTGTCTCTCATTCTATCCTCTTTTCCTAAGTGGTATCACCTACTGCAATGGCTTCAATTGCCCTCTATATACTTACTGATGATTCCTAGGTTAATAACTCTGTCAGTCTAGTTAAATGCCTGATTATATCTGGAACTTACCTATAAGGCTCACAATGTGGCAGATTATATTTTTCAAAGATGGCGACAACAGTATCTCCTATCCAACAAGCTTTTCATACAATGTGACTTTGATACTCCTCCCGTTGAGTGCCAAAGTTGAGAGGTAGTGGTGTATGACCATACTCTTGAAACTGGGCAGCTTTTATGGCTCTTTTAACCAATAGAATATGTAGGAAGTGCTGCTATGTGACTTCTGAAAATATATTATAAAAGGCCTACCAGCCAACCATGCAGGAAAACCACATGGAATGGCCTGAGACTGTATGAAAAGAGAAGGATGACTGGAGAGCCCCTAGCTGCTCCATCTTCCCCTCCATATTAATTATCTATTGCTGCATAACAAGTTGCTCCTAAATGTGGTAGCTTAATGCAGAAAGAAATTCTTCATAGTATCTGTGGGTCGGGAATTCAGGAGTGGCTCACCTGTGTGATTTGCTTAGGGGCTGTCATGAGGTTGCAATCAAGATGTCAGCTGAGGCTGCAGTCACTTGAAGGCATGGCTGAGGCTGGAAGATCCAGGTCCAAGATGGCTCATTCGTGTGGCTGTTGGCAAGAGGCATCATCTCTGGCTATTGAAGACCTCAGTTTCTCACCACATGGGCCTTTCTATAGGGCTGCTTGAGTGTCCTCACAACATGGCAGCTGGCTTTCCCAAGAGTAAGTGATCGAAGAATGAGAGCAAGGAGGAAGCCAAAAGCCTTTTATGACCTAGTTTCAGAAGTTTGCATTGTCACTTCCATTCTATTCTGTTCATTAG
>CAUYMX010056933.1:0-26609 GCA_963573855.1 Lepilemur septentrionalis | reverse complement strand
TGGAGCACTATGTATGTACTCTATGGACTACTTTGACAGAGTAGGTTTTTGAATGTAACAAGATAAGTCAATTTGAGTGGTAATATATTTTGGGAAATCAGCTCACTACAAATTGTGACTGTAAACATTGTACTGTAAATGCTTTGTAGTTTTCTCCCAATAAAAAAAAATAGAAAAATAGAAAAATAGAAAAAAAAAAAAAAGAAAGGCTACTGTTAGCCCTTCCACCTTATATGTAATTCATGCGAGGACGGGTTGAACAGTGCTGCCTCAATGCCTCCTGGAACATACGCTGGAAAGTGCGTATGTCACTTTCCAACATGCAGGTACTTACTTTTCTCTTGGTTTTTCTCAAGCCTCATTAAGTTGACCCAGCACAGAACTCATGCTATTTTACAATAACCCAGTTAGATCTACATAACAAGAGCATTTCTCAAGAACTTCCTTTTGCTTTTATTCACTAGGTTTGGCTATTTATAGCATTTTTCTAAGCTCTTCAGACTAGTTTTTTTTTAATAGTATGATTGGCCATGCTTAATGTCACAGTGTATCACTATTTCACGCCCCCAACTAGTGGAATGAAATTAGATGTGAAAATCTGACCAACAGAAACATCACCATCAAGTAATAGTTACTAATCATTTCATATGTTTTGGAAATTCTTCAATATCTACTGTTCAAGCAATTGATCAATATTTACTATATTCTTACTATAGTCTCAGGCACTGCTAGTAGGCAATTGTATGTCTCTCCTCTAAATTACTAGGCAACTTATTACCTGTAATATCTGCAATATTCGTTTGACCAAAAGTCACACACATGCATTTTACATAATATCTTTTTTTTCCTATTTTTTTTTTTTTTTTTTTTGGAGACTGGGTCTC
Organism: Lepilemur septentrionalis; assembly: GCA_963573855.1. Taxonomy (NCBI): domain Eukaryota; kingdom Metazoa; phylum Chordata; class Mammalia; order Primates; family Lepilemuridae; genus Lepilemur; species Lepilemur septentrionalis. The sequence goes on along the minus strand of CAUYMX010056933.1, from coordinate 25,725 downwards.
ACTCTGTCACCCAGGCTAGAGTGCAGTGGCTTCATCATGGCTCACTGCAACCTCAAACTCCTGGGCTCAAGCGATCCTCCCACCTCAGACTTCCACGTAGCTGGGACTACAGGTACATGCCACCACATCTGCTAATTTTTTAAATTTTTTGTAGAGACCAGGTCTCACTCTTACTCAAGCTGGTCTCAGACTCCTGACTTCAAGTGATCCTCCTGTCTTGGCCTCCCAGAGTGCTAAGATTATAGGTGTGAGCCACCATACCTGGCCCATAATATCTTTTATTTACTTCCATGAGCCAGGTACTACACTAGATGTTTTATGTACATCATTCCTAATATTCCTCCAAATCTCTTCACAGTAGGAAACATACCCCCATTTTATAAATGAGACACTGAGACTAAAGACACTGGGTTACATACCTTACGCTACAGATCTAGTAAGTAGGGCAGGAGTTTTCCAGACCAAGACTCTGTGATGCTACAGCTCATCTCTTTTTATTGGGCCACATGTTTAGGGTTTGTCTGCCAATCCTTATTGAAAAGTCTTCACAGGCAGGGAAACATATCTTGAAATTTCACTGGCTAGTATGGTGTTTTCCATGATTTATTTGTTCAATATATTTTTATTAGATTTTTTATTAAATAAAGATGTTGGTCATTTTGGGTGATCAATCAGCAAGGCTATTGGCTGGGCGAAGAAAGGAATTAGAAAAAAGCCACAAGAAAGAGGATGATATGGGGTTAAAAATCTATGTGTAAGGGAAAAGGAATACCTGTGGACAGATGATCATGGTGACTCTAGGATTTGAAAGTGATCCTTAGTTGAGAAAATTCTCCAAGGAGAAATCAAGCATTTACACAGTGAACTGGATTCTTTCTCCTGCTATTCCTCTTTCCCTTCTTCCTTCCTTCCCTCACTCTCTTTCTTCATTCCTTCCACATTAACTGCTGATATGCAAGGTTTTATGTTAGATGCGAGGACTGCTATGATAAATCCAAGAAGACACACACATAAGGACATAAGTATGGAATATATCAATTCTTTACCAGATTGTAAGAGAACAAAATGTTGAAAATTGCCATGGGAGAGAATTATGTAAATTATGTATATACACGCATATTATACATACACACAAACATATATACCCACAAACATATATATATATACACACATATCAATATACACATATGTGTATATATATAGTATAAAATACACACAATTTTAATTATGTATATTGTATATATGCATGTATATACATACACAGTATTTGCCTTAGGAAAGAAATTTTCTTTCTTGAGGTCCATGACTGCATGGACCATGAGCATTTATCATTTTTAAAAAATCATTCACTGAATCCAGCTTATCCCTGTACACCTTGCTAATCCTCAGCAAATACCTAACTTACTTTCTTTGGTGAGTACCTATGCTGCCAATTTCTTGTTTTATTCTCTTCACCTTTACTTTATGTTTTAAACTTTTTATTTGCATTGAAATTCTACTCAAGATTTCTTTAGATAACAACTACAATACTCGTAGAATATTGCTTCACAATTTTCAATTATCACATCATCACCTCAGTTTTTTTGTTTTCCTTGAAACAATCTGGGTGTTTATTTTTCAGGTGCGTAGACAAGGATAGAGAAAGACTCTATGATTTCCCCACAGTCACTCACCTGGGAAAGGGAAATCAAAATCCTGGGCCTCTGAGCCCAGAGCCCATTTCTGATTCTCTAACAAAGAATTTATAGTGAAAACCTCACATCTCATACACCTAAATTAAGAAACATTTTCTTCCACTACAACCTAGTAGAGTATACACTTTGTAAAGAGTAAGGCCTGGAGCTACTATTTACCAATTGTGGGACTTTAGTGAAGTTAAAATTAAACTTTTTGAGTTTCAGAGTCTTCATATTTTAAAGAGTAAATAGCTGTCTTGGAAGGGCTGTTGCACAGATGCTATGAAATCAGGTACAACGTACAAGGCTGACTCACACTGCCCCAACATGGAAGGCATTAAACTCTGGAAAAACCACACCAGGTGAGTTAGGGCAAGTTGAGGAAGGGAAAGCAGCGTATATTTAATCTGCCTAGGGAGGCATCAAGGAAGATATGAACATTAGATTGACTTTTAGGGGAAGATAGGTTTTAAGTTGGCCAAAAAGAGCATCCCAGACAGAGGGATAGAACAAGCAAAGACAGGAAAGAGAAGCGTGAATATTGGAGGTAAATGCAATGGCCAGTCTCACCAGGAAAGATTTGTGTTGGGAAATCATAAGAAATAGGCAAAACAGTGAAATAAAAATAATTGTAAGGACTTTGATTCTAGGTTGAGAATACGGGACTCTTAATTTACCTTCTACCAATTTTTGAAGCAGGGACAATAACATAATGGAAGTGTTGTTTTTGGAAGGAAGCTCTAAATTTCAGCTTATGTTGGATGGGAAGAGTTTTAAACAGGAACCAGGATTAACAGGGCATAGCTTATTGCAATCACTTGTACAAACACAAAATGATCATCTTAGCCTAGTGGAAAGCAGACAAAATGTCTACTAATGTGTCTTCTCAGATGTCCCAGAAGTACCTCAAATCAGCATTTCCACAACTGCCTCAAATTTGATTTCCACCCTCTATTGTCTCTCTGTGTCCCACCAACTATTTTGTCATTCACTCAGATCTTATCCCTACCTTATCCCTCATTCAACTATTCAGTCACAAATTCCAAATCAGTTCTGCTTGTTAAATATTCTCTCTTTCGACCCCATGTCATTGCAAATATTCATTGAGCATCTACTTTGAAGTAGGCACTGTGCTAGGCACTGGGATATGGTGGTAGACACGTAGCTTACAATCTAGCACAGAAGGCAGACACTGGGGCTTACCATATGATCATTGATAAAGAGAAGTACAAGTCCTATTGCCGGGTGTCACAAGGCTGTGAATCCTGATCTGAGGGGTCTATGAGGCTTTCCTGGAGAAGTGACATTAAAACTGAAACCTAAAAGATGAAAAGGAGTTAAGTGATGAAAGAGAAGAAAAACATGAATTCCAGAAAGGAGAAATACCATCTGTAATGGTCCTGTGTTAGGAAATGACATGGCATGTGTGGAGAAAACAGAGAATTCCACGGAACTAAGAGATGACCAGCTGGAAGCCATATGGTATTTTGTTGACCTACCAAACTTAAGTGTTTTCTTTCCTTCTTTCTTATACTACTCTCATCAGTTTTTCACCTTGCAGCTAGAGAGACTTTTCTTGAATGTAAACCTTATCATGTCACAAATTCCACAAGAGTTCCCCACTGCCCACACAGTAAAAGTCAAATTCCCAGTGTAGTATGCGAGATCCTTCTGTTTCCTTCCTTGTCTTCCACACTCTCCAACCTGAAGTGCCAATGATACTGTTTATGGCTCTTCAAAAGAGTCATGCTTGTTCACCTACTTATGTCTCTGCCAGCTGCTATTTCCTTCACCTCGAATGCTTTTGTCTGCCTGGGAGACTCCCACTCATCCTTTACTGGAACTCATATTCTATATTCTCTAAATCAGAGATCAGCTACCACCCACAAGCCAAATCCAATTCTCTGCTTGTTAATGTCAGACCCATAAATGCAGGTTTTAAAAACACAGCGGTGCTTGTTTGTTTACATACCGCCTATGGCTGCTTTTTCACTACAACAGCAGAGCTAAGTTCCAACAGAGACCACTTGGCCCTTAGAGCTAAAATATTTACTACCTGGCCTTTTACAGAAGGTTGCTGATCCCTTCTCTAATCCAACCTCCCCAGTGTGCTCAAGGTAGACCCCGTCTCCTGGAAAAATATTATTCTTGGAGCAAGTCACTTACCTAACTACTACCCAAAGCACCTAGCAGAAAAATTATTTCTTAAATTTGAGCATGTAACTTGACTTCTCTTCATCGTAATTTCCTCATCTGTATAATGGAGGCAATAACAGTGTCTATCTCATAGGTTTTCTGTGAGGATTAAAGTAGTTCAAGTGTTTAGAACGGTGCCTGGCACAAAAAAGTGCTCATTGAGTCAACTGTATTAACATTTTTTCCTCAAATATATATTGTATATTCATCTATTGTTACACTTCACTGTATTTCAGTTATTTTCTCATTATCAGTTAACTGTGATTTTTCTTTTGGCTTGTACGAGTTGAATAAACAAATGAATGAATGTGAACACAATCATGGCCGTGGAAGATGAGAATGAACATGGATTATCTTGAGCACTACATTTAATATTCATGTTACCAATTTTGTGCCACTTTTCCTTAAGACATTTAGCTGAATTTTAAAAATGCAATAAACTGGAACATTTTTATTCAAATGCCAGAAAATATAAGGGATTTTTGACCAAACTGGAGGGGATATATTCTATATTAAGATCTCACAAGCTTCAGAATAGTTACTCTAAACTTTTATCACTTTGAAGACAATCTCCTGACTTTTATTAGAACCATTCTGAGTAGTACATTCACACTTCCCAGTGCCTTTGTGTGCTCTGGTGCCAACTTCTCTTTTCCTGTCCTCTTGCTACTGACTTATTTGCTTCTAGCACATGAGGCTGCATTTAACTTGGCTCAAAAGCAAGGATAGATATTATCACAATGTAATAAATTATGAAGTATCCCAGCCTTAAAAGAAACATACACACATAGTCCACAGAGTAATACACTGGAGATCCCTGCTTTCACTTAGAATGCATCTATTGCTCAGATGTAGAGCAGGTTGGTCATTTTCACTGAAATGCTGGGATGGGTTCTCCAGAAATCTATGTCCATAAAGGGTTTGCAAAGCCATTGGGAGTTAATTCATCTTGAGTAAAAGGAGAGTCTGGGGAACAAGTTTAAGGCAGTAAAGCAGAGCTTTGGTGACCAGAGAGAAAAGGTGACTCTGAAGACAGCAGAAAATATGTCCTTTCGAACAGTCTGCCAGACCAGTCCCCATGGACTCGTCTTGTCTTCATATGTGAATGTTAAACCTGAAAGTGCAGTTTCTCAGGTTCTTGGTATGATGTTGAGTCATAAGCAGCATTGCTTTAGGTCCTTTTCAAGACACTGCATGCATGCAGGAAAAATTTAAAAAAAGAAAAGAAAGAAAAGAAATGAAAAAAAGAGAGAGGGTGAGGAGAAAGGCTCTCTCTTTCCTGTGAAAGCCTTGAATTCAGAAGAGACCCAGTGCTTCAGTGGCAGTGACAGGGTCATGGGCTGTGGTCCTGGGCACTTACAAAGGCACCTGCAGAGAAGCTCTGTGGGAAGTAAGCTGTATGCAGCACAGGTATCAGCAGAGGTCTATGGAGCATATAACGGGCAAACCTAAACTTGGAAGGTTAAAAGCTAACCTGAGATATAAATGAAGGAGTGGTGAGGTGCAGGAACATCTGTTACAAAGGCTTGGTCATGAGGAGGATCATGGCCCCCTTAGGGAACTGCAACTCATTTAATTCTGACCACAACTTATGAAGCGAGTACAGTTATTGTCTCCATTTAAAATGAGAAACTGAGGCATAGAGAGATTAAGTAACTTGTTTTAAGTAGCAAATCTAAGACTCAAACCTAGGCAATATGACTCCAAAATCTGTGATCTTAACCTCTACTTTATAGCAATCCTAGTTTATAATAGTCCCAGTTAAATAAACAAGTATTATACGTCCATACTATACTGACTAGTTTATATGCATTAGCTGATTTGAATATATCTCAATTATCTCCTCAGCTATCTCTTGCTTCATACCAAAATTTAGTGATTCAAATCAATAAAGGTCATTTATTTTGCTCATGAGTCTGTAATTTGGGCTGAGCCTTGCCCCACCCAACATCTATTCAATGGAGATCGGGAGGATCTGCTTTCAAGATGGCCCACTCACGCACTGGCCAGGGGTGAGGACAGTTCTTCATATGATGTCTCCATCTGGGCTGGGCTTCGTCACAGCTCTATGGCTGGGTTTTAAGGTTAAGTGTGCCAAGAGAGGACTAGCTTGAAGCTGAATTACTTTTTATGCCTCAGAAGGCACATAGCACCATGTTCTGTAGGCTGGAGCAGTCATAACGGTTTGCCCAGATTCAGAGGAGAGACACAGACTCCACCTCGGGAGGAGTGGCCAGGTTCTGGAAGCACATGTGAGATCAGGAACATTGTTGCAGCCATTTGGGGAAAATACATTAATATGTATTACATGATTTAATCTTTACAATATACCTATATTGAGGGTTTTATTGTCCTCATTTTGAAGATGAAAATTGAGACTCAGAAATTAAAGAACTGGACCACAGCAACAAAGCCGGCAGACGGTGGAAGAGGGAGCATGTTTCTGATTCAGTACTCCATGCATTGCATTGTCTTCGGCATCAGCACTTAAGCCTTTTCTAATCACTACTCTCTCATCAAATTAATTACTTCTTCTTTATATTATTTTACAAGCTTTTACATATATCCATTATTTTCATGTGTCACACCGATGTGTATGAAAAGATAAAACATTAAAGTACAATATCAACCAGCGTGGACTCTGGAGTCATGCCTGTGGACTCTTGAGTTCAAACCTCGGTGCTGTGACTTACAAGTTGTTTAGCTACAGATGGTCACTTGACTTCTCTGTTTTCTCATTTTCAGAATATGGATGAAAATACCATCTTCCTGTACAAGTCGTGAAAAATGAAAGTGATAATTGTGAAATGCTTAGAACAGTGCCTGCCACATAGTAATGTTAATTATTATTTGTGATTTAATTATTTGAATGTCTTCTGTGAAATTGCTAGCTCTTACAGAGAAAAGGATTCATTGTCATCATCATCTTCCTTTTCAATAGGCATTATTTCTTAAAGCAGTTTTAAATTCATAGAAAAATAGAGGGCAAGGTATTAAAACAAGGATTTACCACATATCCCCTGCTCTTACATGTACATAACCTCCCCCACTATTAACATTCCCTACCATGGTAGTACCTTTGTTCCAATTGATGAACCTACATTGAGGCATTATTATCCAGAATCTATAGTTTATATTATTGTTCACTCTTAGTATTTTTATTTATTTATTTTTATTTTTTTTTTGGTATTATACATTTTATTGGTTTAAATGTATGACATGCATCCACCATTATGTGTCATACAGAGCTGTTTTACTGCCCTAAAAATCTGTGCTTCACCTCCTCTTCCCAATGCCTGGAAACCACTGAACTTTTTACTTCCTCCATAGTTTTGTCTTTTCCAGAATGTCATATAATTGGAATCATATAGTATGTAGTATTTTCACATTGGCTACTTTCCTGTAGTGATACGCATTTAAGTTTCCTCCTTGTCTTTTCATAGCTTCATAGCTCATTTCTTTCTAGCACTGAATAATGCTCCATTATGTGGATGTACCACAGCATATTTATTTATTTGCCTACTAATGGACGTCTTGGTTCCTTTCCAGTTTTGGAAATTATGAATAAAGCTGCTATAAACATTCACATGCAGGTTTTTATATGGACATAAGTTTTCAGCTCTTTTGGGTAAGAAGCAAGTAGCTCGTTTGTTGGGTCACATGGTAAGAGTATATTTAGTTTTGTAAGAAACCATCAAATCATCTTCTAAGCTGGTTGGACCACTTGGCATTCCCACCGATAATTAATGAGAGTTCCTGTTGTTCCTCATCCTTGCTAGCATTTGCTGTTGTCAGTGTTGTGGATTTTAGCCATTCTAATGGTTGTGTAACAGTTATCTCGTTATTTAATTTGCATTTCTCTGATGACATTATGTGGAGCATCTATTTATATGCTTATTTACCATCTATGTATCTTCTTTGGTGACATGTTTCTTAAGGTCTTTGACCATTTTATAAAATAGCACTGTTTGTGATCTTACTGTTGAGTTTTAAGAGTTCTTTCTATGTTTTGGATAATAATCCTTTATCAGATATGACTTCCACAAATATTTTATCCTACTTTGTGACTTGTCTTTTTACTCTCTTGACAGTGCCTTTCATAGAGAAGAAATTTTTAAGTTTAATAAAGTCCAGTTTGTCAATTCCTCTTGCCTTGGATTGTTACCATGGTGTTTCATCTAAGAAGTCATCACCAAATCCAAAGTCATAGATTTTCTGTTATGTTATCTTCTTGGAGCTTTATGTTTTTGCATTTTACATTTAAGTCTGTAATCCATTTTGAGTTAACTTTTGTGAAATGTGTAATGTCTGTGTTTAAAAATTCATTGTTTGAGTATGTGATGTTTAGTTTTTCTTGCACCATTTGCTGAAATGACTATATTTTCTTCATTGGATTATTTTACTCCTTTTCAAAGATCAGTTGACTATACTTATGAAGTTCTCTTTCTGGGCTCTCTAATTTGTTCCATTGATGTATTTGTCTATTTTTTTTCACCAATACAACACTGTCTTGATTACTGTGGCTTTATAGTAAGTCTTGAAGTCAGGTAGCATCAGTCCTCCAAATTTGTTCTCCTTCAATATTGTGTTGGCTATTCTGGGTCTTCTGCCTCTCTGTATACACTTTAGAATTTGTAGATATCCACAAAATATCTTTCCGGAATTTTGATTGGGATTACATTAATACTATAGATCAAATTGGAAAAAAACTGACATATTGATAATATTGAGTCTTTTCTTCTATGAACATGAACTATATCTCCATTTATTTAATTCTTTAATTTCTTTCACCAGAATTTTATACTTTTCTTCATATAGATCTTGTACTTCTTTTGTTAGATTTATATCTAAGTATTTCTTTTGGGGGGGTATTAATGTAAATGTTAATATTTTTAATTTCAAATTTCACTTGCTCATTTCTGGTATATAAGAAAGCAATTGATTTTATATCAACCTTATACCCTACAATCTTATAAATCTCTTAATCCTTCCAGGAGAATTTTGCTAATTCTCTAGGATTTTCTGCATAGATGATCATGGCAACTGCAAACAAACATAGTTTTACTTCTTTCTTCCCAATCTGTATACCTTTTATTCCTTTTTCTTGTCTTATTGTGTTAACTAGGACTTACGGTGTTCTTTTGAAAAGTAGTGGTAAAAGGTTACATTCTTGCATTGTTCTTAACCTTAGTAGAAGTCTTCAAGTTTCTTACATTTAAATGTGATGTTAGCTGTAGAGTTTTTGTAGATATTCATTATCAGGTTTAGAAAGTTTTCCACTATACCTAGTTTACTGAGTTTTTTATTAATAAATCATGAATGTTGGATTTTGTGAAATGCTTTTTCTGCGTCTGTTGATATATCACATGATTTTTCATCCTTAGTCTGTCAACGTAATGAATTACATTAATTGATTTTCAAAAGTTGGACCAGCCTTACATACCTGGTATTCATTAACTTGCTTGTGGCATATAATTCTTTTTTATACATTGCTGGATTTGATTTGCTAATATTTAGTTGAGGATTTTTTACATCTATGCTCATGAGAGAAATTGGTCTGTAGTTTTGTTTTCTTGTAATGTCTTTGTCTGGTTTTGGTACTAGGTTAATGCTGGTCTCATAGAATGACTTAGCAAGTATCACTCTACTCCCAACTCCTGAAAGAGATTGTGGGTAATTGGTATAATTTCTTCCTTAAATGTTTGTTAGAATTCACCAGTGAACTTATCTGGGCCTGGTGCTTTCTATTTTGGAATGTTAGTAATTATTGATTGAATTTCTTTAATAGATATAGACCCATTTAAATTGTCTGTTCCTTCTTGTGTGAGTTTTGGAAGATTGTGTCTTTCAGGGGATCTAGGTTATCGAGTTTGTGAGAATAGAGTTAGTTGTCAATAGTATCCTTTTGTTATCTTTTTAATGTCCATGGAAGCTATAGTGATCTCTTTTTTCCTTTTTGATATTAGTATTGTGTGTCCTCTATTTTTTTTCTTAGTTAGCCTGTCTCAAGGTTTATCAATTTTATTGATCTTTTCAAAGAACCAGCATTTGGGTTTATTAATTTCTCTGTAGGTTTCTTGTTTTCAATTTCATTGTGTTCTAATTTTTCTTTTTTTCTGATTACTTTGGGTTTAATTTGTTTTTATTTATCTAATGTTTTAAGATGGAACATTAATGATTAATTTTAGATCTTTTTTTCTAATATATACATTCAGTGCTATACAATTCCCTCTAAGTTTTATGTTTGCTGTATTCCATAACTTTTGATAAGTTGTGTTTTCATTGTTATTTAGTTCAAAATACTGTTTAATTTCTCTTGAGATTTTTTTTCTTTGAGCCATGTGTTATTTAGGAATATGTTATTTAATCTTAAGATACGATTTGACTTGGGGGTGGAGTAAAGGGGAAAACAGGGATACTTCCTGAGGAAGTAACATTTAAGTTAAATCCTAGAGGATGATGAGAGAATTAACTACCTTAAGTGGAATATGGAGAAGAAAGAATATAAAATGCAAAGGCAATACCATGTCTAATGGCTTTGAGGGGTAATGATCTGTGTATAAGGATGAGCATGGTTTGGACATAAAAATTGGGAATGAGAGTGACCTCAGGTGGTGCTAGAGAGGCAGGTGGGGCCAAGTCAGGGAAGATCTTGTGGGCAATGTCAATGAGGCCATTGAAGGGTTTAAAAAGACACGTGAAATGATGAAGTTTGTAGTCTGAAAAATCACTCTGACTCTATGGGAAAAGCCACAGATGTGTGAAAGACATGCATGCTTAGGAATTGAAGGTAATTTTATAAGACTGTAGTTAAGGGCCGGAGGTGGGGAGTCACAGGAAATGCAGGCTGGAGTCAGATCCTGAAGGAAGGTCCTTCTGTCCTAGAGTAAGAGTTATACATTTTATCCAATGGGGCATGGGGACATATTAATGTGTTACATGCAGGAAAACAAAATGGTCACACCATAAGAAGCATGCCAGAAAGATTCATGTTCATTCAGGATATTGTGATTATTAATATAGATAATGGATTGACAGATTTTATAAATACTTTATAAAAAATTGAAAAGAAAAAAATCTGTGCCTTTCAGTTAACCAGAACTGCCTATTTGCTACTTTCCAATCATTTGAGATTTGTTGAAGACCGCAAATGTAAGAAGAAACAAACTCAGAGATGGCAGAGAAAGGCAACTAAGACCTCGCCAAAAAATGCTCTTGTGGGATGGACTTTCTGGTAAACCTTATATAAGCTCCTCAAGGAAATGTCTAGGCATATACCAGAATAGTGTCCGCCTGTGTGAGGCAACCTGATGCTGCCCGTACTTGCTGCAATTTTACTTTGTGCCTCTGAGTGATAATTACAGGTTGTTTGATCTTAGTCAATAAAATACTATTCAATTTCCCCCACAGACATCAGAGATGTATTTATTTTAGTAAAAATATTTTCCCATGCCACTATTTGAATTTAAAGCATACATGTCTGCTCATTTAATTTCTAGCTACTTACACAAGCTTTTTAACATACAGACTGAGTGCAAATTAAAAATATAAGAACATTACTCATGTTTTTGGAGGTAAAGATGGACGGATGTTCAGTAAATTACACCTACTCTTATGGAGGTTGATGTTGATGAAGTTCATGGAGGTTAACTTCTTGATCAATCTATGCTGACTGTCTCCCATGACATAGTCCATATTCTGAAGCTTACATTAAACAGATGATGCAAGGAACACCTACATTAGAATTTGGGAGATACCTTTGAAAATTCAATAGAATCCCACTACAATAAATTTCTAAATCACGTGTCCTACATATCATGGTACAAATCCTGCTCTTCAATTCATTATAAACATTCATCTTAAAGTACAGTTTCTCTATAAAAATGGAAGCAATCCTTTTTCACATCTCCTATGTTATTATAGAGAGGTGCCATTCTATGTAACAACATATGAGGCTAGTGGTAAATTCACTTGTCCCAGTGGTAGACTTGGGAGAAAGACAGAGATGTTACATATGACCAATGATTAAGTAATTAAACCTCATCAATACATTCACAAGGAAAGGAAAGGAAATCACATCATGACTCAGTTCCTTTGCAGCCTTAGAAATGTGATCCTTTTGTATCCTTGTTAATTTGGTGAAATAGAAGGTCTAGATTTGGAGGTTGAATGTTTTCTATTTACTTATGTATTCTATGTATTCTTATTTATGTTGTATTCTATGAAATTAAATAGCAGATTAAATAAATATGGTTTTAAATTTAAATAATACTGTTATTATACTTCCAGTAAAAAATGCCTTTCAAACAAGTAAAGAAATTTGTATATTGTATCAAATGTCCCCCAAACACCAAAACCTCTCAATATTATTGTAATTCTACTAAGTATGGTAAAGGATATAATTGATATGGTTTATAGTAAAAGTTAAAGTAATATATTGAAAATGCATTAGTGATAGTATTGGGGTTTGAATTCACTCATCGACACAAAAGGTATTAAAATGTTTTGTTTTGTTTTTTGAGAAATATGGACTAGCACTAAGTCATAAGGTACACAGAGAAAAATTGCATCCCTCCCTTCAAATCAGATATGTGCATTAAGAGTTAAATAATAGAGTGGTTGAAAAAAGAGTTACAGATGATGCAAAACCACTGAAAAAAATGGATGCTATGGTGCAAATATAGGATTAAATAAAAATCAAATTAGCTGTAAAGACATTAAATGCTAAGAGGTCATAGCATGTGTGTTGGTGTTATCAAGAAAGCTTCATGGGGAAGTTGGAAATTAAGTGGCATTACAGTGTGGTAGGAAATGAGCAGGTGGAGAAGCGAGGGACAGGCTTTCAGGAGGGGCAATGGGGAGATGGAGGTGAGGTTGTGGTAACAGACAGAGAGGCAAATGGGGGGGCCACCCAGCATTAATACCAGGCAGTGACTAAATTAATCTGGATATAGTCCAATATTTATGATGGAGAATAGTGAAAGTGGGCTGGACTGTTAGGTTGAGGAAAGTATGGGGCTCTTTTAGTCAGACCTTTATTGACAATTTCCCCTGATGTATAGACTTCCACTTCCTCTTCAGGCCTTTGATAGTACATTGACTGTGGTAGATTGTATTGGAAATTGTTAATGCCTTTGTTGGATTCATCGCCCAATATTCAGAGTCAGAATGTGGAGCTGAGTGCAATCTGGCTTTTACAAAAGAAGAATGCAGATGACTGCAAAATCAAAGTTTCTGGAAGATGCATGGTGTTTGTCTTTTATCTCAACTATCTATTGGGCACTTACCCTTTGAAATCCTGCTACTCTGCCCTGTAAGCACACCTAAAATGAAATTATTCCCTGTTCTGGAGGATCATCTTCCCTGTATTCATCCGAGTCACTGGAAGACAGTTTCATCATCACAGCTGCCTGGGCTAGGAAGTATTTTCCAATACATATAAGGCGACTATATAATTTATCATCCAAGTGAAAGGAATTCTCTCAATAATTATACTGGTACAACAGATATTCTATTTAATCTTTTGTCATGTTCTGTCAATTCTTTCATTTAATTCTGTTATTCTTTTCTCCCTTCTTTTTCACTGCTTCTGTCCCCGTCCCCACATTGAGTTCTGTTGCACACTCTTCACTTTCTTGCTAGTCATCTGCACCTCTCCCATCATTCCATCCTGACACAGGTAAATGTACCTAAAATTGTATGCCTTGTGTCACTACCTTGTTCAAGAACCTGTAATTAATCCTCGGTTTTTCTCACCAAAAGAAAAGCTAGGTTTTTCTTCCTAGCTTTTTAGGACCAGCTGTTATCTACCTACTGTTCTCTACATCTACCTGCTGTTATCTTCTACTATTCCCAACTGTGCACTGTATTCTCAGGATTCTCCATGAATATCTCTCTCTTGCCTGCCTGCTTGCTTGCTTTTGCAAATGCTTGTTGCACAGCCTAGAATGTTCACATCTATATCACGCCTTTCTGTTTTTCTTCCAATCAAGCTACTGCATAATCTTCAAAGCCTTCCCTCATACTGAACTCTCCTTTGAACTTCTTAATAACATTATATCGAAACTGCTAAGCTTTTTATATTTTGTATTTTATTTTATTTTACTTTATTTTATCATTTCATCATATTGTGGGTGTATAAATGTTTAGGTCACATGTATTGTCTTTGCCCCACCAGAGTCAGAGCTTCAAGCATGTCCATCCCCCAGACCATGCACACCGCACTCATTAGGTGTGTATATAACCATCTCCACCTCCCCCCTCCCGCCTGCCTGACACCCTATGAATATCGCTATTATATGTGCACATAAGTGTTGATCAGTTAATACCAATTTGATGGTAAGTACATGTGGTGTTTGTTTTTCCATTGTTGTGATACTTCACTTAGTAGAATGAGCTCTAGCTCTATCCCGGATACTACAAGAAGTGTTAGATCACCATTTTTTGTTTTTTGGATTTTTTTTTTTTTTTTTTTTTTTGTGGCTGAGTAGAACTCCGTGGTATACATATACCATATTTTATTAATCCATTAATGTATGGATGGGCACTTGGGTTGTTCCCACATCTTTGCAATTGTGAATTGTGCTGCTACATCAAGACAAGACCACTAAGCTTTTGAGTTCACACTCCGTTTTGCTACAGCTGTTTCAGGTTTGTGTTCTTAAACAATTTTTTAAACTACATTGTTAATTTTTTGAGGACACAGGATACATGTCATGTGTCATTCACATAAAACATGTCTTCAAATATATAATATGATGAGACATATACCTTTTCCATCAAAATCTCTTCCTATTCTACCCCCTAATCTCCCTTTGGCCACTTCTAGAAAGCAAAACAACAGCAGCAAAATAAAGCACCTGTTTTTATTTCACAAGTATCTACCCTATAAAACCTAAAGCAGTGGTATCCTCTCCTTACTAAGTGAAATAAATAAATTCTAAGCAGTATTAGTGTTCTCCGTCTTCAAAGTCTTCCCGCCATTCGGCAGAATCATTCTCAGAAGAACACAGCATTTGCTTTCCCGTGCACAATGGATTCATATACAAAAATTTCCTGACCAGGATTATTCCTGGTGAAATGTAAATCTGGTGTTGTTCCCTGTGCTTTTATATATTTCTACCTTTAAATTTGAATGTAATGCCTTATATAAACCTGCATGTTTGAGGTGAAGGGGATGATGAAGTGTGTAGGGTGGATTGGAGACTGCAAATTTAATTCCCACTGGAATTTACATCTTCAGAGGCAATGAGTAAACATTCCTCCTGAACCCTACCTGCTGATTAATTTGGGGAGGGGGATTAAGAATCCCAACTGGTATACTTAGTATGATTCAAAATTGTAAACAGTGCATTGAGCTAGTGTTCTGCCTCTTGATTGGTTATTTGATAGTGTTCATTAGCGGATATCCTCTTGAGAGTCAGGGGATGGGAGGTGAGGGGCTTATATGTCATAAAAAAGAAAAATAGGAGTCCTTGGGTGTGATGTCCTCTGTCTCTTCCTTTATCAGTTTCCCTGGTCCTCTTGGCTCTGTGAGCACACATGACCAAAGCTAGCAGCTGAGTCTTTGCTGGGTTCCCCATTTGGTTCACTGCCTGGCTGTATGCCCCCCGCCTCTCTTGCCTGGTCACAGTGGTCCTTGACTGAGTCAGTGTCTGTAATATATGGAACTGAGGGTGGCTCAGAAACTCTAAACCTCAGGAAAGTGGGGACCATCATCCCAGGTTACTATGAGGCCATCACCAAGGTGGCTTTGTTTCAGTGTCCCAAAGTAGGTTACAGGGAAGAGTACCCAGTCTTGCTCTTTCCCTTAACTCTTAGGACCTGCCTTTTTCTTTGAGTCCTATTTAGGGAAAAGAGGAAACCTTGATTTACTACTTCTGATTTCCATTTTATTTTTCCTATTAACCTCTGAGCATGAAAAAAGTAGACTTTCTTTTTTCTTATCTACATTCTGTCTTCCTGATTTTAACAGGGGACTGGGCAGGCTTAGACCTGGAGTCCCCAGGTTTGGGCTCTGGATGTGTTAAAAGAGAGCATGTCCTCCTTGCATATAAAGCCAGCCTTGCATTGCTATTATCTCACAAAGAGGCCAAGTCCTAGCTTCTTCTGCCCCAAAGAAGATTTAACAGAGGAAACTGATACCCATCACTTTCATACTATTTAAAAAATAAATATCTGGATTATACACAAATCATATAGAATACATCTTCTTTTTCATTGAAAGAAAAATATTCCTCATAAAATGTATTCCTGAGTGAAGGCACAAGTTTTCATAATTAGATCCTAGTACTATATATCTATAAAGTTATTAATATTTCTTACAATTCTACAGGGTCATATGTCACATGTGTAGTTATACAAATGCAAAGCTTAAGTGTCAATGATCTGTGCAGCTACCCCACATTTCTTAAAAGATGTTAAAAATACCAACTTCCTACACAGTATCATTTTAAGCACTAATTATTATTACTGTTAATTACTTATCTATTGTATCCTAAAATTATTCACTCAGAACAATGACATTAATAACAAACTGCTTGGAATTTTAACAGATGAAATCAGCTTGCTAACTCTTTGGTATTCTCTCTTTTTCTTTTAATTCAATGCTCGTTCATTCAGCATTTATTCAAAACCTGCTTCGAACCAAGCCTTTCATGAGGTAAAGCAATAGAGATAATACACATGGGTCCTCGACAAGAAGAGTTCACGTATTTTTGTATATAAGGCAACATAAGGCATTTTCTGTACTATTTTCCTCCTTAGTTTAATTTAATAATATAACAGCTTCCCAAATATAAGGTAGATATTTCTCTGAATGATGACTGGGAAAGAATAGCAGAGTCTAAGAGAAGTCACTATTTTACCCAAAAGATTAATGCTTCACTTTTCATTCACATGCTCAGTTGTTCATTCCAATTTTTGTCTGTTCATTTGTTCATTCATTCAATAAACATTTATTAAGCAGCTACTGTAAGACAACTGCTGTAGTTGGCAAGCAGACATGAAACATCTATCTTGGCCTTCAAAGTGATCTCAGTCCCCTGTATACCTGCAAGTGCCATAAGACAGTGGCATGAATATGAAGTAAGGAGGGCAGGAATGAGTCTGTCCAGAGTGAGATGAGAATACTTCACAGAAAAATGGATAACTTGAACTAAATAGTGAAGAAATAGAAGATAAGAGAGGAAAGGCAGTTTTGTCCAAGTGAACTGTACAGAAAAGGGATGGAGGCTTGAGAAAACAATTTCTTTAAGCTTACCATATACAGTATACCAAAGAGTCTTCTCCAAGTTTGTTGGCCATAAAAATGTGCCCAGTCAGAAGATGCATTTCCTAGCCTCCTTTGCAGATAAGTATGACAGTGACAATGTGGCCCAGGCTTGTTTAATGAGTGATTATTGGCCGTTGTGGAGTGAGGCTTCCCAGTAAACTCCTTAAAAGAGGAGCAGGCTCAATTGGAATGGGCTTTTTGCCATTTGCCCTTCCTATTCTTTTTGCCTGGAATGTAAACATGATACCCAGAGGAAAAACAATGCTTTGTGACAGTTTTCTGGACAGCTGAGCCCAAAGATGTAAGAAGCCTGATATAGGATGGAAGAACTCTGTTGGCTCTACACCACTGTCTATGTGAGACTTCTCATTCCTGGAAGGAAAGATTCCTTAATTAGTTAAGCTATTGATTTTGCAGAGTCGTGTTACTTAAGAAAACTGATGGAATGAACCTGATCAGGCTGGAAGAAGCAGATATTTCCAAGCCACACCCACAAAGATTCTGACTCTGATTTCAGTTATCTAGATGGCACCTAGGAATTCCAACTTTACTTGATGCAAGTGGTCCCAAGATAACCTGCATTTAAACAAACAAACTAAATTCAACAATTGATAAAAAAATTAAAACCGTTTCAGATTTGTGGATGTGAAATAATCGATGCATTTGCTGTAGTAGGTGGGACAAGTATTCTTTCTACTTTTTGTTCTTTCTCCCATCCGCTTCCTGCAACACATGGGAAGAGAGAACTGCTGTTCATAGTTTACAAAATTTAAATCCATGACATCTGTGTTATAGCATAAGCCTGATGAATAAAATATTGCATATTTAATTTAGCAATACTTAAGTAGTACATATTATTGATATATGACAGACACCGTTCTATGAACTTAACAAATTCATTTAGCTTTTATAAGAATTCGGTAAGGTGGGAACTAATGTTATCCAAGTTGTAGATGTGGAAACTAAGGCACAGAGATGTTAAATAATTATGTCAAACAGCTATTAGATTATTATGCTACATCTCTAATTTTTGACCATTTTAGATTTATAATTTGTAGTTCCAACTACTTATCAGTGAACATAAAAAAATCCATGAAATTCAATTATGATGAAAATAAAGACATTACCACTGTATAGCTATTCTGAGACATAAACATTAGTAGACATGAAAATCTTATAATAGGGCATCTAGCGTGAATTTGAATCTTATGGCCTGTGATGTTGGTTGTGATGAGCAAGTAACTTAGCTAGACTAGCTAATCTCCAAACATCTCTATGTTAATTTTTGGGTTTTATAAATTTGGGAATTCTCAAAGGTCTGGAGTTGTAACCAATGGAAATATTATGCGTCTAAAGTAGCATTTTCCCCAACTATTTTTCTTAAACAGTTCCACAAAATGTTAAATTTTAAAAAGTCTTCATGCTTAGATAAATTTGGGAAATATTAGGTTATGCAGAGTTTTTAGTAAAGGATTAATTAAAACCTCAATATGAAAAATTCCATTGGAAATCTCCAAAAGGGAAATATATGGAACATTTTCTAAAAATTTGACTATGTCATCCTTTTTTTTAAAGAGTATTTCATGACAACATTGTTCCACAGAACACAATTCCAGAAATGATTGCTGTGTATTCCAAATCAAAAATTTTTATTTTATTCAACTTGAATTGACATTTTTAGTAAAATAATCATATAATCATAAAAAAATTTTTGCAAGCTGTAGCTATCTCTGATATCTGTAGTCATGTACATTATAGAGAGGAGGAATAAAAAGAGAGAGAATTAAAAACTGCTAAATGTAACTTTATCTCCTTACCAGCAAAAGAAGCAGAACTATTTCATGAATAATTAATTTATAAATATTTGCATTAGTTTTGGGGAGTTTCTGATAAAAGCTATCCTCACTGGAGTTAAGCGATATCTAATTGTGGTTATATTTGCATTTCCCTGATGATTAGAGATGTTGAAAATTTTTTCTTATGTTTGTTCAATGGTGTCCATCTCACAAATGGTGCACACCACACCCATTAGGTGTGAATATACCCATCCCCTCATGCCCCCTCCTGCCTGCCCAATACCCCATGAATGTTACTACTATATGTACACTTAAGTGTTGATCGATTAATACCAATTTGACGGTGAGAACATGTGGTGCTTGTTTTTCCATTCTTGTGATATTTTCCTTAGTAGACTGGGCTCCAGCCCTACCCAGGATAATACAAGTGGCACTAGATCACCATTGTTTTTTGTGGCTGAGTAGAACTCCATGGTATATACATACACTACATTTTATTAATCCACTCATGTATTGATGGGGACTTGAGTTATTTTCACATCTTTGCAATTGTGAATTGTGCTGCTATAAATGTTCTAGTACAGATGTCTATTTTATAGAATATCTTTTTTCCTTTGAGTAGATGCCCAGTAATGGGATTGCTGGATAAAATGGTAGTTCTACTTTTATTTCTTTAAGGTATCTCCATATTACTTTCCACAGAGGTTGTACTAGTTTGCAGTCCCACCAGCAGTGTATGAGTTTTCCTATCTCTCCACATCCATGCCAACATTTATTGTTTTGGGACTTTTTAATAAAAGCCATTCTTACTGGAGTTAAGTGATATCTCATTGTGGTTTTGATTTGCATTTCCCTGATGATTAGAAATGTTGAGCATTTTTTCATATTTGTTGGTCATTAGTCTGTCTTCTTGTAAAAAGTTTTTGTTCATGTCCTTTGCTTACTTTTTAGTGGTGTTGTTTGATTTTTTCTTGTGTATTTTTCTGAGTTCTATATAGATTCTACTTATCAGTCCTTTATCAGATATGTAGCATGCAGATATTTTCTCCCATTCTGTAGGTTGTCTGTTTGCTCTTGTGATAGTTTCCTTGGCTGTGCAGGAGCCTTTTAATTTGATAAGGTCTCATTTATTTTTGTTGCTGCTGTGATTACCTTTGGAGTCTTTCAAATATCATCTGTGTACACTATAAAAACCTCTATACACATATACTTCAAAACATGGAAGAAATGGACAGATTCTTAAAAACACATAGCTCAATTATGAAGAAATAGAATTCCTGAACAGAACAATATCAAGTACCAAAATTGAAGCAGCAGTAAAAAACCTTCCTAAAAGGAAAAGTCCTGGACCAGACAGTTTCACACCTGAATTTTACCAGACTTACAAAGTAGAACTGAAGCCTATCCTGAAGAAATTATTCTACAACATCAAGAAGTAAGGAATCCTCCCCAATACGTTTTATGAAGCCAACATGGCCCTGATACCAAAATCAGGAAAGGATGCAACAAAAAAAGAAAACTACAGACCAATATCCCTTATGAATATAGATGTAAATATTCTCAACAAAATCCTAGCTAACCAAATTCAGGTGCTTATCAAAAAAATAATCCAGCACGACCAATTGGGCCTCATCCCAGAGATGCAGGAATGGTTCAACATATGCAAATCTATAAATGTAATTCACCACATAAACAGAAGTAAAAACAAAGACCATATGATCCTCTCAATAGATGCAGAAAAAGCATTCGACAAAATTCAGCACCCTTTTATGATAAGAATGCTTAACAAAATAGGCATAGATGGAACTTATCTAAAAATTATAAAAGCCACATATGACAAACCCACAGCCAACATCATACTGAATGGGAAAAAATTGAAAGCATTCTCACTTAAAACTGGAACCAGAAAATGTTACCCTCTATCACCGCTTCTGTTCAACATAGTGCTGGAAATCCCAGTCAGGGTACTCAGACAAGAGAAGGAAATCAAGGGCATTCAAATGGGGCAGAAAAGGTAAAACTATTGCTTTTTGCTGATGATATAATCTTATATCTAGAAAACCCCAAAGATTCTGCCATGAGAAAATGGAATTGATAAACAAATTCGACAAAGTCTCAGGTTACAAAATAATGTACAGAAATCAGTAGCATTCCTATATGCCAACAACAGTAAAACTGAGAACCAAATCAAAGACTCAATATTCTTTATAACAGCAACAAAGAAAATAAAATATCTAGAAATATATTTAGGTGAGGAGGTGGAAGACCTCTACAGGGAGAACTGTGAAACACTGTTGTCTATTTCTTTAGTGACTACGTCTTTTTTTATTGATGTCCTGAAATATTTTTTTTTGGCTTCTTTCTGTTGATTTTCAACTTTCTCTTCAATTCCATTAATTGTATTTGCTATCCATATTCTTAATTTAATTTCTGACATTTTGAAAATTTCTTTTTGTTTGGGGTCCATTGCTATAAAGCCATTGTGATTCCCTGGGGGTGTTGAACTAGCTTTTTTTTTTTTTTTTTTCCTGTTGCCAGACTTATTTTTCTGGTTTCTTCTCATCTGAATGCTCTTGTCTTGGCTGATGGCTGATAGGTTTGCAGTGCCCTTGTTCTCCTTTGCTGGAAACTCTCTTACTTAGTGAGAAGTAACAGTCCCCAGATGGTATTTCTGTGACCTACTCTGGAATATTGACCCCAAAGGGGAGGATGGATGCACTGAAAGCCTGTGATATATCTGTCCTGTTTTTTTTTTCCCATTCCCCTGTGATTGTCACAGTGCAAGCTGGTGCAGGATGATCTTTGTGCAGAGTGGTGGGTTGTTCCCTAGGCAGTTGATGGAAGCTCAGGTTAGAGGCTGGGTTAGACCCTCTCCACAGAAGCTGGCATTGTGGGGGTTGCTCTCCCTGGGTCTCCCCACAGAGGTGACAGTGGCAGCTGAGTGAGGCTATCTAAGCAGTGGTCATGGGTGTCTGGACTGTGGGCGTGCACTTCAATCAGGACCAGTTGTGATGGTAACTCGAGGTTTTTGGGTCCCTAGTAGAGCACTTTACTTTGGGGGTGGTTCCCATCAGGTGGCCAGTGGGACCCTTTGTGGTGGGGCTGTGGGGCTTGATGACAGCAGGTAGTCTGGGAGCCAGGTCCAGCATTTCTCTTTTAACCACAAAACTTCAAGTGCAAAACACAAAAATGAAATATTCATCTGCTTCATCCAGCCAGTAGACATCTTCTTTCATCATCTGAAATAAGTGGGAGAAACAGTCTTAATGTATGCAGGATAAAAATCAAATCATATTTTCTTAATGAGCTAAGTAAAGCAGATAAATGTTTGTTATGGATAAACAGCATGATAAATAGCAAATAAATGTGCCTGAACTTCTCTACAAAGGAAAATGCTCTCATTAATGTTGTTGTTTTACCATTTTGGTTTCATCAAGCATGAAACAAAACTTTAGTAATTTACTTGATTATGTTAAATTCAAGGCTCTGAAAGGATTGCTGGACTTAATAAGAGGTGCAATAAAACATTCATTTGGATACTTTTAAATTAACTTATTTTTTAAAACATCATTTAAAGGTGATAAAGGAATGATTACATCAACCAATTCAGTCTGAGTCATTTGTGGGCTTTAATATCAGAACAATAACTTCTTGCATAGTTTGATAAAAAAAAATTTCTCAATTGAATTCAGTTTTTTTCCCTTTTTGAGGAATAGGTGTTTCTTAGAAAAGGAATATTTTCAAGCATTATTCTTATGTTGCTTACTCTTCCCTGTTTGTTAATGTGTGTTTGTGTCCCTTTTTTTGTTTGTTTGTTTTGTTTTTTCATTTTCACTCTTGGAAGTCAGATTATTTTTTCATTGTGTGACATTTGTGTTCACTGTTTTATTTTTTAAGAAAGGAGATGGCTATATATTAATATTAATTACTACTGTTATTCATTCATATCCAAATTTATGACATACAAAGGATACAAAGATAAATTAAAAACATGCCAATTTCCCTCAAAAAATGTCCCATCATTTGGATAGATAAGCAGCAAAAAAATTATAAATTCTATCAATGAAACCATAAGATCTCCTACAATAAAGCAAAATGTTCACTTCCCTACTACCCTCTAACAAAAATTCCCAGTCCTCTGTCTTTTTGTGATAGAATAAAAATTAAATGAAATATGGATATTGGCTTATTCTCCAAGTCTTCTCTTGTATTTCTGACTCATATTTTTTATAGTTATCACCAAGCTGTGGTTTTCTTTTCACTTGAAAGAAATGAATAAAGAATTAGATGCACATTCACCAAACTGCAAGACAGACTTTTCTTCCTATATAATATATTTATTATAATTATTTATATTTTGTATAATGAGAAAATATTCCGTACTCAGAAACAAATAATTTTTAAAAGTAGTAAATTAAGGAGCACTTGATAAAATTTGATTAATGTAACAGCATTTAAAAAGCCAAATACCCATGATCATGAAGATGCCTACTTACAGAAATGGAAATATGTTGATGATAAAATGCAGAATATAAAGCAGCTTTATAATATGATTCCACTTATTAATGTGTTCAGAAAAATAGAAGCAACTTGATGTTCTATCAGCATTGCAAATGCCAACAATGGCTATCTCTGGCTAATGGAATTATGGTTCAAGCATTTTTGTTTAAGTATTTTTCATTTATCTTCATTTTCTAATTTTTGTATAGTGGATATATAATCAATGCATGCCTTTTGGAAATTAACATGAATTGTAATAGATCTTTTTTTTTTCTTTATTGAAGTATACTTTACATATCATGCCTTTACTCCACTTTAAGTGTACAATTAAATGATTTTCAGTGAATTTACCAAGGTGTACAGTTAATCACATAGATCAGTTTTTGAAGAATTCCTTTCCCCTATTGAGACCCCTAATTCCACTCCCCAACTACTTTTTAAGCATGTCCCACCCCTCCACAGTGCTCACCACATGGTTCAGACATGGGTTTACCCCCCACCTCCCAATTCCCTGGTGATCGCTCCCACCATTTGAGCACCATAGTGTTAATCAGTCAATACCAATTTGATGGCGAGTACACGTGGGGCCCATCCTTCGGATCTTGTGTCACCTCACTTCGAATAATAGGCTCAAGCTTAATCCAGGATAATATAAGCAGTGCTAGCTCACTGTCGTTTCTTAAAATTGAGTAATATTCCATTGTGAACATATACCAAATTTTAACAATCCACTCATGAATTGATGGGCACTTGGGTTGTTTCCATGACCTCGCAATAGTGAATTGTGCTGCCATATACATTCAGGTGCAGATGTCTTTATCATAGAATGTCTTATGCTGTTTTGGGTAGATGCCTAATAATGCTATTGCTGGATCAAATGGTAATTCTATTTTTAGCTCTTTGAGGAATCTCCAAATTCTTTTCCGCAAAGGTTGCATCAATTTGCAGTCCCACCAGCAGTGTAAGAGTGTTCCTATCTCTCCACATCCTCGCCAGCATTTGTTGTTTTGGGATTTTTTTATAGTTTGGGTTTCACACCATTTCCTGTCTGGAGACCTTCTTTGTCAAGGGAACCAGTGGCTAGTAGCTCTCTGAGGTCCCTTCTACCTTGAATATCTTGGCCACAATTTTCCTCACTATACTAGTTTTCTATTGTGTTGTCAAAAATTACAAACTTAGCAGCTTAAAGCAACACTCATTTATGATCTCACAGTTGTGTAGGTCGGAAGTCCAGGCAGTTCTCTGATTAGGGTCCCACCAAGCTGAAGTCAAGGTGCAGGCCAGCTGGGTTCTTATCCGGAGGTTCTAGAGAGAATTCACGTCTAAGTTCATTCAAACTGTTGGCAGAACCCAGTTCCTTGCAGTTGTAGGGCTGAGATCCCTGTCTCCTGGCTGGCAGTCAGCCGGAGCCTCTCTCTCAGCTCCTTAAAACTGCTCGCATTCCTTCTCATGCAGCCCCTCCACCATCAAAGCCAGCAATGGTGCAGAGAGCCCTTCCCACACTGAGAATCTCTGACTTCTGCCAGCCAGAGAAAACACTATTGTAAGTTGTCATAGATGAGGCCCACCTGGATAGTCTCCTTATCTTCAAGGTCACCTGTGTCATGTAAAATGGCACGATCATAGGAGTGAGTCCCATCACATTCACAGGGTCTGTGTAGTCAGCTAGGACATCTTGGGAGACCACTTTAGAAATTCTGCCTACTGTACTAATCAATGGAATTTTTGCCTCGAGCAAAAATAAGTTTTAGGATCATATACGATTATTTTATTTAACGGAATAGAGGTCTTTTAAAAGTGCAAGTTGGAATTTTACAGAGACTATTTTAAAATTGTTTTCTTCTCTTTCCCTTTATGTCTTTTCCTTATAAAACATCATCTTTTTAGGAAAGTAAAATGTTAGTCACAGATATCATGAGCACTTTCAAGTATTTGAATATTAATTCAATTCATATTAATATTAATTGTCATTTACTGAAATCTTGTTATGTCTAATCCTCTAGGATATGGGTTAATAAACAATACAATTTTCTTTTATCCATTTTTAACTGGCATTCAAATTTTAATATGTCACTATTTTATTGACAGAATACAGATAGATCTGACAAGCTGACATCCGAAAGGGAAAAAATGATAATAATGTTGCCTATCAATTTTATGCAACATTTTTTACTTGTATGGAGTTGAAGAGTAAAGGAACTATTAGTTTTGCTTAAATTTTCTGATCTATTGACAATTTGAGGTGACAGTTCAATTTTCACTAATGATTACTTAAAACCCATTT
>CAUYMX010056931.1:0-28441 GCA_963573855.1 Lepilemur septentrionalis | reverse complement strand
AAGTTTTTGCCAATTGACACCCCTGCAAACAATGTAGGAACATTTTAGTTACTCTATGTCCTTTTCAGTACTTATTATTGTCAGTTTTTTCTTTTATATTTTAAACTTTATTTATTGCAGTGAGCATTTAGTTATATATTATTCTAATTTTCAATATTTATTAGCCATTTGGACATCCTCTCATGTGAATTGATTTTTGAGACTTTGTTTTTCTATTTTTAATTGGACTATACCATTTTCTTATTTTTTATTAGCATAATTCTTTATGTGTTCTTAATAGAAGTATTTTATTGAATATGTATGTTACACATATCTTCTGCCACTCTGGCTTTCCTCTTCACTCTTTCAAGAGAATCTTTCTATGAACCAAAGTTTTAATTTTAATGAATTCTAATGTATAAATCTTTTTCTTTATTACTAGTGCCTCTTTGGTCATATTTAATACAACTTTAAATATCTCAAGGTCCTAACGATGCCTTCTAATGTGCTGTAGAAGCTTTATTGTTTCACTTTCCAGTTTAGGTTTACGATTTATCTGTGATAGTTATAGTTGTAGAGTAGATATTTATTTTTTCCCAATTACCCATTTTTTTCCCAAAAAGATATTCAATTATCTGTCACAGCACCATTGATTGAATTGTGCTTTATTCAATATACTACTGTCACCTTGGTCACAGTTCAAATAACTTTGTATGACTGAGGATTTCTGTGTGACTGTCGTCCGTTGGTCTATTTGTCTAATTTTGTGCTAACAACACATTATTTTAGTAATCTTTACACACCACTATATATGTTAACATTTAAAATTTTTCATTATTTATTGTCCTTGATTCTAATAAACCTCGCTTATTTCACTTATTAATCTAGTGGTTTATCTACAGATTATGGCTATACTAGGTTCAAAACCTTTGCTATATTTATTCATTGTTAATTCTCATAATGTTATTTATTTTACTTACCTTATTTTACTGGCTAATGGTAGAATATTTAAGAATGGTAATAGAATACAATTCTAAATTATTGCTGATATCTAGGGGAAATCTTCAAATACTTCAACATTAACTATGAAATAGTCCATAAGCATATTATGATACTATTTATCACATTGAGGAAATCTCTTTCAATTCTTAGTTGTCTAAGCGTTTTTATACTTTTTTGTTTAAAACACATGCTTAATTTGACAAATGCTTTTTCTAAATCTATTGAATTTTTCATATATATTTTTTCTTTATTCTCTCAAAATGTTTAAAATAATTCAACAGTTTATAAAAAATTTATTTAAAGAAATAATATAATAAATACAGAATATTTAATAAATATAGAATAATAGAGAGTTGTCTACTAATTCCTAAGTAAAATTGATAAATTTGCTTTTGAATAGTTATGCTATTTTTACAATTTTCATATTTATTGGAAAAATGTTTTTATACTATCTTAAGATATTTGAATACAGCAAGATCTATAATAATGTTCCTTTTTCTTATTTTTGGTAATTTGTAATATTCACTCTTGTCCAATTTTGTTGGCCACTTATTAAGCTTTTATAAGTCTTTTTTGAAGAATGTTTCATTTCGTTTCTATTGTTGTCTGAAGTTTATTATGTTATTTTTCTCTCTTTATTATTTTATAAATTCTTTCCTATTTTAAATTATTTTTGATATTTTAATGGGTCCTGGAGCTCCAGTGGTGCAATAGGTTAGCACACAGTACTTGCATGGTGTTTTAATGGATCCTTATGTTGGATACTAATTTCATAATTTCTTCTTTTCTAATATATACATTTGACACTATAATATTTTTATAAGTATAACTTTGGTTTTATTCTATAAGTTTTGATATCCTTATTAATCAGTTCAAATATATTTCTATTAATAATTTTCATTATGATTTTTGTCTTTGATATTTACCAAAAAATGTGTTATTGCCAAACATTTAGGACTCTTCTATTCACTTTTCTCATAGGCTTTTAGTATAATTATCCTGAAGTTTGAAAATTCACCTTCAAAGACTGCTTATTATGGAAGTGTGCTGAGACTTGCTTCATGGACCACCATCTGATCAGTTCTAATAACTGTTCCTTGTGCACTTGAAAAGAATGTTTATTTTGTATTTGTGTGCAGTGTTCCACACAAGTGAATCACATCAAGTGTATTCATGATATTATTCAAAACTTTTAATTCTTTTTTTACATATACATTTTTAAATTTCAGAATATTACAGGAATACAAATGTTTAGGTTCCATATATTACCTTTGCCCCACCCTAGTCAGAGCTACAAGCTTTTCCATTCTCCTGACTGTGCTCACCATACCCATTAGGTGTGAATATATCCATCCCCTCCTCCATATGTGCATGTAAGTATTGATCAATTAGTACCAATTTGATGGTGAGTATCTGTGATGCTTGTTTTTCCATCCTTGTGATACTTCACTTTGTAGAATGGGCTCCAGCTCTATCCAGGATAATACAAGAGGTGCTAGATCACCATTGTTTTTTGTGGCTGAGTAGAACTCCATGGAATACATATACCACATTTTATTAATCCACTCATGTATTGATGGGCACTTGGGTTGTTTCAACATCTTTGCAACTGTGAATTGTGCTGCTATAAACATTCTAGGACAGATGTCTTTTTTATAGAATGTCTTTTTTTCCTGATGATTTTGATCTATTGTTCTACTTGTTCTATTAGTATTACCCTTTCCTAGATTGCTAAGACACTTTTGTGAATGGCTTCTGGATTTTGCCAATGATTTCTCTGCATCTGCTGAGGTGATCATATAATTTTTTCCTTTATTTGATAATATGGTGAATTATATTAATTGATCTTCAAATCATTAAAGGCACGGGACAAACTTCTCTAGATGTTAACATACAAGTATATTTTTATATTGCTGAGATGGATGTGATTTGCTAATATTTTAAGAATATTTACATGTTCATGATGGATGTTGTTCTGAGACTTTTATTTTATTTTCAGTTCCACTTCCTTTTTGATGTTATTATGTCTTTGTTAGGTTTCAGCATGGAGAACCTTGGAGTTGTAATATATTCACTCATTTTCTATTTTCTGAAGGAGTTTATGTTAAATTAGGATTATTTCTACCTTAAATTTTTAATAGAATTCACCAGTAAAGTCTAATGGAGTTTTGCTGGAGGGAAATTTATTAATTATGAATTCAATTTCTTTAATGGACACAGGGCTATTCAGGTTTTATTTGCCTTGGTGTTTCAGTTTTGATATATTATATTTCAAAAAATCATGTATTTCCTCTAAGTTGTTGAATACATTGATCTTAACTATTTTCTGCATTATTTATTTATTTTACATATGTCTGCCTTTATTTTTCTTAGTCTCTTCTTTCCACTTAATCTCTCCTCTTTTTTTTAGCCTTTGCTCTGTAGGGTTTTCTGATTTTTGAACTTTCTTCTTTCTCTATTAAAAGCATCTCAAGCTCTGTATTTGCCTCCTCAGTCTGTTTGGCGGCATCCTAAAATTTTGAATATATAGTGCTTTCATTATCATTTTGCTCAAAATTTCTCATAATTTATCTAGTGATTTCTTTTTGGATCTACAAGTTATTTAAAAACATTGTGTCTGACCTCAATGTTATATGGCCTTAAATTGAAAATAAATGTGTATTCACACTCTGGAGAAGTAGTGTTCCGTAAATATCAATTAGATCAAATTCATTGACCGTTTTGTCTTAAGATGCTACGTCATTACTGATTTTCTGATTATTTTTTCTGTCAGTTTCTCTGAGAGAAGTGTTGAAACCTCTAACTGTAAATGTGGTCCATTTCTCATCTTTACTCTCAATTTTTGCTCCATGTATTTCAAAGCTGTGTTATTATTTACATACGCATGTAGAGCTGTGTGTTTTGGAAATTCTGCCATTTGTGAAAACATGGAAGAACCTGAGGGACATTATGCTAAGTGAAATAAGCCAGACACAGAAAAACAAATACTGCCTAATCTCATTCATGTGTAACATCTAAAATAGGCAAGCTCATGGAAACAGAGAGTAGAATGGTGGTTGCCAAGGGCTAGCGGAAGGGGGAATGGGGAGCTGTTGTTCATAGGGTACAAAGTTTCAGTTATGCAAGATGAATATATTTTAGAGACAGCATGGTAATTATACTTAACAATTATTGTGCAGTCAAAATTTGCTAAGAGGGTAATCATAAGTGTTCTCACCACACACACAAAAAGATAACTATGTGTGGTGATGGATGTATTAGTTAGCCTGATTTGGGTGATTACACTGCAAGGTATACTTGTATCAAAACATCAAGTTGTACACTTTAAATATGCACAGTTATTTGTCAGTTTTATCTCACTAAGCTAAAAACAAACAACAGAAAAGAATGCTGTGTCTTTATGAGAAAAAGACTCTTACTATTGTGGAATGTACCCCAGTGACATTCTTTTAATGAAGAGTGTGTTGCCTGATGTCAATATAGCTACACCAGTTTTCTTTGTATTGGCATTTTATACTTTCCCTAATCTATTTACTTTGTCTTTTTATTTAAAATTAATTTCTTGAATAGAACATATAGTTGACTCCTTTTATTTAATCTACTCTGACAATTTAGCCTTCAATTGATCCATTTAGTCTATTAAAGTGGGAAGGTTAACAAAAAAGGTTATTTTTCTATCAACCATCTGGCTATTCATTTTCCATTGGTTTCAACTCTTCTTTGTTCCTTTTTTCTTTTGTCTTGCCTTTTCTTGTATTATTTATCTTAATATTCTATTTTATCTCATCTATTACTTGATCACTATTTTTGCTTTATTTTTAGTTGGTTTTTCTAAAATTTCTAAATTATGCATTTCTGATTTATCCAAGTCTGTCTTCAAAAGATATTATTCACTTTTATGTAAAAATCTCAAGCTTTATAATACACTTTCCCCATTCATCTTTTATAATATCATTTTAGATTTTCAGAATTACTCATGCTGTAGACTTCACAATACATTGCTACTATTTTCATTTTAGGCAGTCTGTTATTCTTTTACCCACATATTTGCAATCTTCATACTTTTTATCCTTGCATGGGTGTGAGTTTCTGTTTGGGGTGTGTATGTGTGTGTGTGTCTGTGTGTGTGTGTATGTATTTTTGGCTTAAAGAGTTTCCTTTTATATTTCTTGTGAAAATTTTGGTGTGGTGAATTTTTTGAACTTCTGTCTATGTAAAGATATCATGGATTTGCCACCATTTAAAAATTTTTTTACGTAAATGATGTTTTTCTTTATATAATATTTTTCTTGACATGTAAGTCTAGATTTTTTCTTTCAGCATTTTAAGGCGTCAGTTCATTGTTCTATGGCATATATTTTTTCTTTTTTTTAAATTGTTTTAAATTGACAGATAAAATTTACCATGCCCAACATATTGTTTTAAAATATATATACATTGTGCAGTGACTTAATCTAGCTAAGCAACATATGCATTTCCTCACATAGTTATCATTTGTGTGGTAAGAACCCTTTATACTCACTGTCTTAGCATTTTTCAAGAATACAATATACTAACTATAGTCACCATGTAGTACAATATTTCTCTTACCTAACTAAACTTTTGTATCCTTTGACCAACATTTCCCCACCAACACCTCCACCACGATTCTACTCTCTACTTCTGTGAGACCATAAAAACACAAGTATCACATGCTCTCACTCACACATGGCATATGAAAAGGTGACACACATTATTTCTCCTGAGGAGTCAGTGGTGATTTTTAGCTTTGCTTTCCTGTATGCAATGTATGTTTTTCTATTTCTAGATGTTTTTAACATCTTCCCATTACTTTTGGTTTGCAGAAATTTCTTTATGATATGCTTTGGCGCGGTTTCTTTTGTAGTTATCTTCCTTGGATATTGTTGAGTTCTATATAGCACTACTTTGCATTGAATCTGAAATAGTCTCTTTATTATTTCTTAATATATTTTTACATACACACCATTCCTTTTGGGCTCCAATTACTCCCACAAACCACTAAGTCTGTATTCATTTATTTTCAGCCTTCTTTCTCTTTGTTCCTCAGTTTGAAGGGTTTCTAATGCTATGGTTTTAAGTTCACTGACTTTTTCTCTGCACTGTTTATTTTGCTTACAATCCTATTATTATCTGATAATTTACTCTTATCTTTATAGCCAGGGGTGTTTTTTTACATTTCCATTTTTCTGTTCATCGTGTTAATTTTCTTTTTTAGTTTCTTGAATACATCTGTAATAGCTCTTTCAATATGCTTGTCTGCTTAGCCCATTATTTCTATGATTTTTGGATATGTTATACTAACTGATTTTCTCTCAGTGGCAATTCACAATTATCGACTTCTTTACATGTATATTAATTGTTATGTGGAGCTGGACATTGTGGTCCTTGATTCCCTGTTATCTATTCTATTCCTTTTCTCTGGAAGACAGTTAATTTTCTTGTGGATTTTCTTAATTCTTTTGAGGCTTGTTTTTTTTTTTTTTTTTTTTTTTTTGAGACAATCTCCTGGGCTCAATTGATCCTCTTGCCTCAGACTCCTGAGTAGCTGGAACTACAGGTGAGTGCCACCACACCTGGCAAATTTTTTCTATTTTTATTAGAGATGGGTTTCTTGCTGGTCTTGAACTCCTGAGATCAAGCAATCCTCCCACCTGGACTTCTCAGTGTGCTAGGATTACAGGTGTGAGCCACCATGCCCCAGGCCTGAGGTTTGTTTTTTAACCTTGATTAGAATGGCTCTGCAGTAGCCTCTTGTCTAGATATAGGTTAGCCTTAGATAGGTGTGGTCTTTCTGGGATCTCTATTGAATGCTTTTTGGGGCCGGGAGCGGGGCGAGGTTTGACAATGTCTCTCCCCTCTGACTAATCAGAATTTATGTTTCCCTATCTGGTAATTATTCAATTTTATAGATCCTTTATTGTTCCATTACCTGGCAGTTTTTTTTTTGGATGACCTCAAGGACTCTCAGTCTATATAAATCAGATTTATTATTCAGCCAAAAACTCAAGGAGACCCACGTGTTTCTGGAGTTCTTTCCCTGCAAAGTTCCATTATTTTGAATACTCAGCCCTCAAAATTCCAGATGCTTCAGCTTTCTCAAATCCAGTCTTGCATCACAGTGAAACTACTTGGCTGTACTTAAGTTTCTCTTTTTTGAGTTATGCTCTAGAAAGTTCCTGCAGGGAGAAAGCAATAGCAACTCAAGGGCATATGACATTCATCTCCCTTCTCTCAGGGATTATAGCTGAATATTACCTTTTTCTAATGTTAGCTACAATGGTTTCAGACAGTTTTTCCAGTTTTCTAGTTGTTTATGCCTAAAGGACTAACCTGGTACCGTTACACCATGTGGCAAAAAGAGAAATTCATCAAGTATATTGTATTATTATATTTCTTCCATTAGTATCTTGTTTAGTTTACATTATTTATCATTCTGTAAGCTACCTTAGAGATGAAAACTTGTTTCCCTGGATTTTTGAGTCTATTTTAGTTCCACCATATCCCATGTAATTCAAAGAGCTTAGAACACTCTGTCTTTGTTTTATGTTTACCAACACTTTGTGTGATGATTACCATATATATTGATTTTGCACATAGTATAAATCACAGTACATCTTGCTTATAGCTGACTTTTTTTTACATGTAAACAGATATTAATTCTTTCATGTGCTCTTTTTGTCTCCTTTTTTTCTTTTTTTAGACAGAGTCTTCATCTGTTACCCCAGCCAAAGGGCAGTGGCACGATCATAGCTTCCCACAAACTTGAAATCCTAGTCTCAAACAATCTTGCTGCCCCAGCCTCCCGAGTAGCTGGGACTACAGGTGTGCACTGCCAAGCCTGGCTAATTTTTTCTACTTTTAGTCCAGATGGGGTCACTCTTTTGCTCAGGCTGGTCTCAAACTCCTGACCTCAAGCAATATTCCCGCCACCTCTGGCTCCCAGAGTGCTAAGATTGCAGGCCTGAGCCACTACATTTTCTTTCTTACTGCGCTTCTAACTTATATCTTTCCTTCTGCCTAAAGCAAACTTTTGAGATTGCTGTTAGTGAAAATTAGATGATGAGTACTTCTGTTAGTTTTTGTTTTTCTGAAATTATTTTTATTTCTACCATATATATATTGGAGGTATATTTTATCTGTTGAATTTGGGGTAGTGGTAATTTTTTAATGTAGGCACTTGAAAAAATATCATTCAGTTTTCTTTTGTTAAATATTATTTCTGTGGAAAAGTCAGAAGCCAGTCTTATTATTGCTTCTGTGAAGGTAATATATCTTTTCTCATTCATTTTTTTTTTTTTTTTTTGGCTACTGTCAAGACTTTCTCTGTGTCTTTGGTTTTCTTTGTGTTTAAAGATTTTTAGGTTTCTCCTGCATCTTCCTCTGGGGATTGATGACTTTTCCATCAATTTGAAAAATTGTCTGGTATCTCCTAAAAAAAGAAACTTTCTCTCTCTTCTCTCAGCATTTCCGTTGCGCAAACCATCATCCCCTTCACCATGCTCTCTCTTCACCTCAGTGTATGTGCTGCATTTATCTACTTCGCTATCTACCAATTCAATAATCCTTCCCTCTCAAATCTGTTTTTTCCTGAAATAGTTTTAAATCCATTTTATTAATAGTTCTTAATTTTAGTCATGATACATTTTCTATTTTTAAATTTCCATTTAATTATGTTTCATGGAATTCAAATCTTTGGTAAAATTCCCTGGTAAAATTCTCTTCCTTTAAATTTATGTTCTTATGTTTATTATACATCTTTTTTTCCCAAAAAATATATACTTAATAACTTCAATATCATGATCATCTCTGTTTCAGTCTTGTTAATCTCTTTTTTCTTTAGGTTTTCTATCCTTTGTTCTTGTCTCTTGGCATGCCTGTAGATATTTAACTGAAATTAAATTATTTATTAAAATCATTTTTGAGGTATTCAATGATGTCACTTCGATTCATAGAGGATGTAACTGCTGAGAGGCAGTTAGAGAAATGTCATGTTCCTTTTATAAAATAAGGTAATAAGATTATTAAGCCTACATTTGAGTTTCTGTGAATACTCTTATATTTCTTTCTTCTGTATTTCTAGGCATATTTCTAGGGTACAGCATTTTAAGGGCCTCAACTGAAATTTCAAAATTTAACTCCCCACTTCTATGAGACTGATAAGAGCTCTGGTAATGTCTTTATTCTCTTAGCTATCACTTCCTGGTTACCTTCTCATCCTCTCATACTATTTAGCATAGGAATCAACAACACTTTCAGAAGAAAAGCAATGGATATTGTCAAACTCACCTCAGTATGCTCCCTTTTATGTTGGAATCCTTAATCCCTTGACTCTTTGATCTCTGGCTATTTGGATTGCTTTCCAACGTTGTTTGAAAAATAATTTATAAAAGATTTCTCATTTAAGGTTGTTTTTGTTAGAATTATTATTCTGATGAAATGTTCCATCATATTCAGAAACAGAAGTGAGATGTTTATTTTTTAGCTGTATTAATGAGTTACATATTCTCCAAATGCAAATCCATTATCATCATCCTTAATGTATACTCATTTAAGGGATGAATTATTTAAATGTTGGTCTCTAAATTGATGAATCTAAAATTTAATCTATATTGAGACAGGAGGAGAATGGCCCACAAATTAGTATGTTGAGGGATGATGATATTAGAAAACACCAAAACTGTGGCCATAAAATTATCTTCTTCCCTTAGATGATTATTGCTTCTAAATCTTAAATAGATCCAGTTCCAAAGCTGAATTTTTAACCAAAAAATATTATAATGATTCCATTTAAATGTTTAAGTTTGTACATGTATTATAATGCCTATACTTTATTTGTAAGAGAGTATTTTACATAATTTATGAATAAAAAACATACTTAGGGTTTGCATTCTTTTTAAAAACGAAAACTGCTCAAACTTTAAGTAGAAAACTTGTAAAAATTGCTTAACAGAAAACAGACATTTTTTTAAAATGTGAACTTGAGACTTTTTCTTCATGATCTAATTTCTACTTTTTTTTGGCATCCTGGATAAAAAGCAAGGGCTCTAGTCTTACTTAGGAAAATGTTAAATTAAAATAATAATATATTGTGTAAATAACAATTAGTCTGTTTGTTCTATACTGACAACGAACAACCACATATATCTTTCATTCTTGATTAGCTTCATCTAATAATTAGAACATGTCAGTAGGGATCCATATTCTTTTAAAAACTTTCAAGCCCATAAAAGAACATTTTAATTAGGTAGTTTTATTGATCAATTGGAGAAATATTTTAGGCACTAAGTAAGATTCTAAATTCATTTTTTGAACTGGTACATCCTTTCAATTTTTATTTACTTGAATTGTCAGGACTATTGAGAAAATGAAGATTTGTAACAGGGCTACTATTAATTCAGTCTGATTACCATTGAATCTTATAATCAGCTTCATATTTTAGCATGAATAACATGCAATTTTGTAGCTTGGGAAACAACATTTGCTTTTTACATCTTTATCAACATGAATCCAAGGCTGCAAGTTACTTATTAAACAGCAGAATTTGGTTTATATTCAGCTCATAAAATATAAGTTTCTTATCTCTCTATTTAAGATAATTTGACATTCAGGAGGAAAAACATCATGTTGATATTGTATAATTCATTAATAAAAAATAAACAGCTATCTTGCAACCATTGATTGCCAAAAACTTTTGCAATTTCTACTTTGTAATAATAAACTCCACTTGTACTTATATTAGGAATGCAATATTTATGTATTTCCTCTGTGGCAGATAACAGATTTAATATTTCTATACATCTTTAGGAAGAAGTTAGAGAGCCTGGCTTTCCATATATGGCAATCATCTTTTTTAACTGGCAGCATTTGTGACTGAATAAACTCCATTAACTTGTTCTATTAGTGCTCTGTGCAGTCAGCAAGATCAATGCTGCATAGAATGATGAAATGACTAACAGACTTCCTCAGAGCCCTGCCGAGTGCTTTCTGCCACCCAGAATATATAATTACTGCTCACACAAACAGGTAGAATTTGATATTCTATTGCTCGGGCAATTCCTGGAAATTCAAGGAGATTCTTAATGGGAGAAATAAAAATAAAGTCTTTTCTCTCTGTGCATTAGCGTCATTTGTTATATTTTATTATGGACCTGCAACGTTAAAAATAAAGCTATAGAGTAAAAGCTAATCCTTTTTTCCGCATATTGGCTAATACGATGACCAAACGACTTGGCACAACGAAAGGGCTTCCGACAGAAAAGATTTTCTGACCAGATGCCTCCCCAAGGTCCATTAGTTACTTGTCAACAGCAGAACACAATGTGAGCCAAAAACACAGTAAATGGGAGCTAATGAAGCCAGCAAAACTGAAGATACTTTACTGAATATACCTAAACAAGAGACAGATATCACACCATTAAAAATAATCCAAGCAGCATGTTTTGAAACAGGTATCTTGCTCTGCAGACGGCACAGCTGCTAGTACTTATCTGAAGAGAGGTATTCTCTTCTAGAATAACTTGTGCAACAAGGAACATTAGCCACTTCAGAAACATAAGTGATTTTTTCCGCCTCTGCTTCCATTTTCTGCCGCCTGCCTTCTACCTTCGACAACCCTCCTTAGCCTTGCCCATTTGAGAAGACAGCTAGCTTCAAAGCTGACTAGCTGCATGGGCCTGCCAGGATAAACCTTGAGTACATTACGTTTCAGTCTAACAAAATGTATGAAGCATGAAGCTAAGCAATCATAACAAAAATGATTGAAAGGAAGAGTCAGAACTGATGTAGAATGAGGAGAAGCATGAAAAAAAAATCAACATTAAAATCAAATCCAAACCATTTTTTGCTAGCAAGAGTGAGTTTATGATTTGCAAATTGAATATAACAAAGAAGAAAGGTATTTTTCATAACAATGATTTATGTATTCAAAAAAGGATTCCTTTTGTATCACAGCAGTATCTCTTCTTGCTCTTATATTTAAAAGTCTTTCTGCATTTTCATTATACACCCCTAGATTGAGTGTTTTGTAACTCGGCCACAAAAATTCACTGCAGATAGAAATTTTAAATTCAAGATATTATTCTTGTGGTGGAATTCTAGGCTATTAACATTTTTCATCTGTCCATTTGCGAGTTAATAGGACTATATAACTTGTTTAAATGTTCTAGTTATAGAGAATTGTTAATGCTTCCCTACTTAAGAGTCTTTTTCCTGAAATAAAATAAGAAAATTAAATGATGTAATATTCTCTTCTGAATCAGTAATTTCATGTTTATAACATCCATATTATCAGTAAGTGACAGAAGTTACCTTTGGCTCCACAGAGTCACTGAATCTTAGAGTGGTAAAGAACTTAAAAGTAATTTAATTTAGTTAGGATATAATAATTACTCCAGGCAATAAGGAAAGTATATGAGCCTACTTTGCAAGATAGTTATAGAAATCACCTTACATTTTTTTTCAGGATGAAGTCAAGGTTTTTTGTCTGTGCACAACGGAGGAAGGCCATAATTTACCTTAAGGTAAGTTCAAATGTCATAGTGTATCTAATCTGATTTCCATTTCCATTCAGAGGAATTGCCAAAGGATAGAGCAGGTTATATTTATATAGCACTATGTGATATCAAGCTGTATGTCATCTTACATATTTTATTTTTTTCTTAAATTGCTCTTCGAAATCGGCTTATAAGAAGTGATAAGAATTATGGTCTATAGATAGCATGTTTGGTTACTCATGTATAGCTAGACCTCTTATAGTGTAAGTACATTTAGTGAGTGTCAAAGATTCTTCATTTCTCTAATTCTAGTAAAAAATAAATACTGGTCACAAATAATAGAAATTATTCTAGATCCTGGGGATATGAACATCAATAAAATATGATTCTTTTAAGTAGTTCATACCCCAACAGAGGAAAAATACAAATACTGATCATCCAGATAGATTACGATGCATCCCATGGCAGATATATGTGCTTGGTCATTTTAAGAGAATGGAATTGAGGTGTCTTATCTGGTGTGGAGTTCAGAAAATCATCTCCACAAAAATACTTTTTCTGCAAATTATCAAGAAAAGAAAAGTGTTAATCTGGTGAAAAAAATAAAAAGATATCTTTAACACACACAAAAAGAGCACATATAGACACTAGTAAGAGGGAAAAGATACTGAAGATTGAAGACTAAAATATATAAAATACTAAAGAAAAAGAAGGAAAAAGGCAAGGATTAGAGGAAGATAAAATTATAAAGATAGAAATATCACTAATGGTTGTGAGGGTTAGGTAATGCTTGGTTTTTCTGTCATGCTAAAAGTTTGATGCTTAGACAATAAATGATATAAAACTGTTGAAGCTTTTAAATGGTATTGTGTTGTGATCAAATATAAGTTTTAACTAGGATACTCTGGTGACAAAGCTATACCAGGTAGGACAACTCAATTAATTCTTGGTCTAGGGTGTTTTCACTAAGTGTAGAGAAATGGAAACACACAAGTCATATAACTATTTTAGAAATAACAATGGAGCTGAAAGGAAAAGAAATTGAGCGATAGCTAGAGGGGGATGCAATAATCACAAATTTTATTTATTTTTTTGTATTTCTGTATAGAAATTGAAAAGCAGTTTCCAGTACTAGAAATGAAGATTGGAATACGTAAGACATTACTGGAGCGCTAAATTACCGAACAAGGTGTAAAAGGTGAGAGTCTTCAGGTTACAGAGTCAAGGGGTGGCAGTCTCAACCCTGAGCCTGGAGGGGAAGAATTAGGGCTGTGACACAGATAAGTTGAAAAATTCCCATTATGTTCTGTTAGAATATAATGTAGATTTTACAACTCTTAACATATAAGGTGTGATACTTTTCTGAGGTTAAAAATTAGGGAGTTAATCAAAGAAGAAAAGTGATGAGAAAGAATTATAGATAACAGGCAAGAAAAAAATTGATATGCAGCACCGAAGTTCCATCTAAGGTTAGAACCATCAATTCAGAATATCACCCATTCATAAAATTGAGTAATCTCAAGGACTAAATATACTAGAGAGGATTAATTGTAGAGAATTCTAGGATTTTATTTTGGGTAAAAGAGTGATAAAAACAAGTGTGCAAAGTGAGTAGTTCCAATGATCATCTTCTGTGATGCTCAAGTAGGGGAATAAAGCAAAGAAGGTGAAGAAGGCCTTTGGCCTTGTGAGAGGGAGAAAAAAATCAATAAATTGGAGATTTTGAGGTAATTAAAGAGCAAGTGTTAATAAGAACTAAGAGTATGAAAGGGAAGGGATGTGATTTGTATTAGGCTTAAAGAATTCACCCTCTGCAAACTTCCATCCAAACCTCTCATAAAACCCACTTCTCTCCCCTTCCTAGGGGTGTATTAGGCAGTAGCCTTTGCCAGACCCATAGGGAGATAAGGGAATGAAATGCAAAAGGAGAACTTACTTTCCTTATCCTTCCTGATAAGAACAATGCCTCCAGGGAGATAAAGGAATGGCATGCCAGAGGGGAACTTACTTTCCTTATCCCTCCCAGTTGTTTGAAAAGAACTTATTTACTCCTCCTAGAAAAACCCTCTATAAAATCTAAGGTTCTTCTCTATTCTCTTTTCGCTCCTGGAGGCCGTTTTCAGCCTCCAGCTATCCGCACCCACATGCTCAAAATAAAGAGCATTTTGCTGCATCTGAAGCTTCCTCTGTCTCTCTCTCAGCTCAGGACCTAACAATTTGATTAGGAAGTGATATGAACATTTTACATGTCTGAAGTGGAGAAATATTTTAATCCACAGTGTGTGGCTGTGGAGAGTTAGTGGCTAAAATGTACATGGGTGAAAAATGCTGGAATTGTATGGATCAAGCTTCTTTTTAAAACAATATGTTGGAGAGGTTCTCCACATAGTTATTACAGTTACCCCAAATGGTAGCACATCTTGAAATAAAAAAAAAAAGACAATGAGTTGAGTGCAAAGTGTTTATGGTAAGCCAACCTATCGTTGATAGTAATAAAATCATTCAGTAAGCAGAGCTAGAAATGTAATCCAATGTTCTAAGCTTGAAAGTAGTTGTTTTTACATGAGAGTAGATCAGGGATAGGAAAGATAATGAAACAAACAAAACAAACAAGCAAACAACAACAACTCTGCCCAGAGATATTTAGGGCTAAGGAGTCATTTTGTTTGAGAATAGGACAAATCAACACAAATCTAAATGCAACTTGAACATTACAATAAAAACTTCAATTTACATTTGATTGCTTTTAATTCAAAACTCTGTTGAGTGTGCATTTGGTGTCAGTCCAAGTGTTATTTGCCATAGATACATAGACGATGGAGCAAATGTGTAGTTGAGGAGCTCAGAAGCCACTAGGAACTCATGGTTTATCAGATCTCATAAATGGAAAAATTTGTCCTTTTTGATATAAGTGAATTAATACACATCAACTCTACCATTATTTTTATCCATAACTTACAATGATTGTTTCCTGAGAAT
Organism: Lepilemur septentrionalis; assembly: GCA_963573855.1. Taxonomy (NCBI): domain Eukaryota; kingdom Metazoa; phylum Chordata; class Mammalia; order Primates; family Lepilemuridae; genus Lepilemur; species Lepilemur septentrionalis. The sequence goes on along the minus strand of CAUYMX010056931.1, from coordinate 12,968 downwards.
CTGCTAATGGCAGTAATTGGTATAGGAATTGAGATCAAACCTTATTTTTTCCTCTTAAGAGCATAATAACTTATTTATAAGTAAAGTGGAAGAATAATGTGACATGTCACATAGATGACAAAGACAGCCTGTGTTTCAGGGGTGGAATCAGAATCCAGTGTATGTTATCTTATTTTCCTGTAAACCTCAAAGAGTTCTCCTCAATGATCACCACTTTGTTACTGTTTTTGTGAAAAATAAGTGGAGTGAAAATCTCCTTTCATGTCCTCACACATTCTAGAGGGCATTTATAGAAAACAGAGCAGCATCCGAATTTTCTCATTCCCTGTTGGATCTGCCTAAGGGAATAAAGATAATTATGATAATGAGCTGCATCATTATTACTTTAATTTATTTAGTGCTAATGGTGCACTCAGCGCAGTAGTAAATAACGAAAAGGAAGTGGTCCCCACTAGCCTCAGGACAGAGGCAGAACACAATAACAAACAGTGATATAGAAGGGGAGGGCAAGTTCAACACTCAGTGGCATTTTAGAAAAACTAAACATGGAATAGATTGCTTAAGCTGAGACCTAACAAATAAGTGGGAGATAAATAGGAGAAAAAAAGTAGGGAAGATAGAGTTCTATGACTGGTGGCAGATGAAATAGCAGTTCATGAATGGTGAAATCATATGGGACCAAATCAACAAGATATTTGAAGATAGTCATAATTCCGAACATGTAGCCTCATCATCGGATTATATTTCATATCATACGTGCCAGGTTCTGATTTGAAATGTATGGTTGCTACTATGAAATTGAACCATTCTGCATATTGAATCACCCAAAAGCCCTCAGTGAGACAGCAGGAAAAGTTGAACAATAACTATTAATTACAGAGGAATTGAGGGGCACGGGTGCTTTAGGAACAAGAGGACTTAACCAAGTCTGGGATATGTGTGATTTTATGGTTCTCCCTTGTAGATTGGGATACAGAGGAAATTGGTCCAGGGAGGAAGAAACACAGAAAGAGAGCGAGAGAGAGAATAGTGGAGAAGTGGGACCTGAGAGTGGAAACTGCTTGAGATTTAAAGGCCTTTTAGTTTTTGTCTCAATTATTTCCTGAAGCCCATGTGCACTCTACCTTTGTTTTCATTAGCCGGCCCAGTAAGCTTATATTACATCTCTTTTGTTTTTTTAAGGGTTTTGTTAGTTACAAAGAATTCTAATCCTAGTAATGCACCAATATCCAATGACACCAGAAAACTGTTAAACTCATGTAAGAATTTGGGTCAATTTCTTAAATTTTAACAGATTACATACCAAAATGTTAGTAAATTTTTTAATGCATTATTTTGGGAGCAATGGAAACTAAAAGACAAAAGTTTACAAAGTAGATATAATGAATTAAATAATTTGTAATGGAAACCTGGACTCATTTTTCATATTTTTTTGTGTTAGGATTTATGTTCTCTGCCTAATATCTGGAAGTATAAATCCAATTAATTTTAAGATGTAACTTAAAAATCTTATATTCTCATTTTAAAAATTATATTTTGGCTGAAATATTTCTTCTTCTAAGGCGTCATAAAAGCTTATATATAGGTTTGTTTCCTTTCGGGGATTCCACTTTCAGTATTTTATCTAAAAAATAAAATCCATTGCCGAATCCACATTTATGAAAATTTTCTCCTATGTTTTTTTTCTAGGTGTTTTATAATTTGCATTTCACATTTAGATCTATAAATCATCTTGAGTTAATTTTTCTTTTCAGGGCAGTGATCATGCTATGGTGTGCCACTAAATATCAAATCCATTCCATGGACTTTTAGCAAAATCAGAACTTATTTAGGAATGTCAAAGCAAAAATTGCACCAGATAAATTTAATTGAGCAGGCAAGGATGGCTTTATTCAAGGCTATTGTAATAAGGTATGGAGGCCAGAACTCAATTGTAGCTCAATTCTACTGAAACAAAAGGCTGGAGAATTTTTAAGACCTTTTGGGTTGTGTGGTGAGGGTAGATTGTAGGCCATCTGAGTTTGCTAATCAGTTATATTCCCAAAGGAAAAGTCAACTTTATCATACCTTCCTGACAGGAGGTAATCTTACAACTTGGAGCAAGGTACCTACTTAAGTTAGGCTCCTACCTTCCCTCAACATCAGAGATAAAATCTCTATCTTCCTTATCAGTTGCATTTCAAATGGTTCACTCCCAGATTCTTCAGAAAGGCATTCCTGTGTGGTAAAAATGTCAAGAAGTGCTTAAAACGATTTACATCTCAAAAGGGCAGAGAAAGTAAATGTTCTAAGGAAAGGGAGGTTAGGGACCTGGAGTCTGGTGGAGGGGAGGAGGAAAAAGCCTGCAGAAAGACTAGTCAAGCTGAGGGAAATAAGGCCATCTTCCTTAGAGAAAACTTTGTAAGTGTATCTTTATCAAGATGCCTAGTAAATTAAAGTATTTCTTTTATATTTTGCAATAATAGTTTTTATAAGTTAATAGGTTAATGTTTTGGTGCATTTTATTTTTTCTATTCATCCTAAAGAGAAGAGCTCCTGAAATATTATAATATTTCAATTGATAAAACTATACAGTTTTAAATTATATAAAGATTTTTTTAACATTCCTTGAAAAGCAATCAATATTTAATAATAATCACCCCTCAAGTCTAACATGAAGAACCATATTACATATGGTTCCATATTACAAGATATCTGGAACTTAGAGGACATGATGTGCACAGATACATTTTATTGAACGTTTCCATAGTATAATTTCTATGTTACGCATAATTTGAGAGCTTTCTCCCATGTCACTTTGGTGAAGGATACATTAAAACTCCGAGATTTGGTTATAATGCCACTAATTAATAATGTACTGTATCACATCTTTTTATTTCCACATGTTGTAATGCCATCTAAATCTTTCCCAAAAAGACTATTCAAGTCTATTATAACATAGTGATCCCATTTATAAAAAGAGAGAAAAAATACTGTTTTTGAATTAGAATTTTTTTCCTTATCCTATCTGTTAAAAATTGATTATTCCTCAACATGAATGCTTGGGTTTAATTTTAGCAATCCTATGAATACAAACTCATGGATGAAAGCAGATAATATTGCCACAAAAGTTGCTGTCAGGCTTTTTTTCCAGATACAGTTGAAGGAAATGTCTGTTATTTTAGAGGAACATTTAAAGAAAACTGTATCCTGCATTCTAATTAGTTAAGGCCTGCTAAGGAATTAGTGGAGTCTGCCTTCCAAGGTGATAAAAGTCATTGATCCTTATTCTTGAGGAGAAAAATGGGAAGTCAAGTCAGTTGTCAGAAAAAAGAAATTATAGGCTGGGCGTGGTGGCTCAAGCCTGTAATCCTAGCAGTCTCGGAGGCCGAGGCTGGAGGATCTCTTAAGGTCAGGAGTTCGAGACCAGCCTGAGCAAGAGTGAGACGCCGTCTCTACTAAAAATAGAAATAAATTAATTGGCCAACTAAAAATATATCGAAAAAATTAGCCGGGCATGGTGGTGCATGCCTGTAGTCCCAGCTACTCGGGAGGCTGAGGCAGAAGGATCGCTTGAGCGCAGGAGTTTGAGGTTGCTGTGGGCTAGGCTGACGCCACAGCACTCTAGCCTGGGCAACAGAGTGAGACTCTGTCAAAAAAAATAAATAAATAAATATAAAATCTTAATGACTTACACCCAATTTTTAATAAACTGTTTCTAATCTTTGGCCAGAGTGGTAGTTTTATTTATTTTTGTGTTTAGCTTTTCCTCACCCTTCATGAGATAGTGAAACAGGGTTTATAGTCATTTTTCTGTAACTAGTATTTTAGTCAGCTATTAAGTTTGTTATCCTGGAGGAATGTTATTAATGCAAACTTCTAAATTCCATACTCCTTATATACATCTCACTTCCATGATGGGATTGTAAACTTTGTTTTGCTTTAATTTTATAGCACAGATTTTAGGCATAAATTAAACAAATGACGTACCCTTTGTAAATGTACACTACCAGTGACTAGATAGTATTTTTTTAATTTCAAAATATTAAGGGGATGCAGATGTTTTTGTTACATGGATAGCTTATTACCAGTAATGCTTAAGTCAGGGTTATTAGTGTGCCCATCACCTGAATAGTGTTCATTGCACCTGTTAGGTAGGTTTTTACCCCTTCCCTGTCCCCCTTTTTTGATTTCTAGTGACTTTTACTTCTCTCTCTGCCCATTGATTAGTTCCAAATTATTAGATAATATTTTTTTAAATATTCTGAGAGGGATAATTTTTTTAAATCTTCTAATTTTCCCTTATTTCTTCATTTAGTATATGTCAGTTGTCTCACTATGTTTTCTAGACTGGTATCAAACTCCTGGCCTCAAGGGATCCTCCCTGCCTCGCGGTCCCTGGGCCTCCTGAGTAGCTGGGTTACAGGCATGCGCCACCATGCCCAGCTGGTTTTTGGTTATTTGTACTCAGAGCCCACGGGGGTTTTTTGGGCCCTCAGCCTGACTAACTTTTACCCTATCACATTCTGGTATTTCTTAAATATTTCTCAGTGGAATTGTCTACAGTTGAGTCAGGAGACATTCTCCTTTGAGACATCCTAGTAGAATGGTATAATCTGTCTTCTGCTTGAATTTATATAAAAGGATGGAAAACTCCTTTAGTATTCTGAGAAAGAAGGATTTCTTTTTTCAGGACCAACTCTGCCATTTGGCCTATATACACTCATACTGCCTCCCACTCTTTCTCTTCTGATACGGAAGTCAAAATACTGGTTATATTCTTAGAATAAAAAAGGCAGTGTGATAAGGTGTTTTGGGAAAAGTTGATGGAAATCTTCAGTTCAATGCTTTTGGATTACCTAGGCTAATTTCTTTTGTCAGTTTGGATACCTACTGCTTTCTTAGACTTTAGAGTCTTTACTACTCTTGGTAACCTCTGGTGATCACCCATCAGTTTGGGGAAATAATGTTTTCCTATTCTAGTATTTCCAGTAAAGGCAGGGAGAATATATCATAGGTGAGGTCACTGACTAAGATTTGGTACTTTGTCTCTCTTTTAAAGCCCCAGGTACCCAGTTTGTTAAGCCGACAGTTGGAGTCCCACAAGTGTTCTCTCAGATGACCCCAGTGAGGCCAGGCTCCACAATGCCTGTGAGGCCCACCACCAACACCTTCACCACTGTCATCCCAGCCACTCTCACCATTCGAAGCACCGTCCCACAGTCCCAGTCCCAGCAGACCAAGTCCACTCCCAGCACTTCCACCACCCCCACTGCCACACAGCCGACCTCACTGGGGCAGCTAGCTGTTCAGCCTCCAGGCCAGTCAAACCAGACCACGAATCCTAAGCTAGGTAAGGTTTGGGAAGAGGAGATGGCAGAGCTAGTCTGGGGTGGTGGGTGGAAAACAGATGATTATCACTTGGTCACCATAGCTCCCTCTTTCGCCTCTCCACCTGCAGTGAGCATTGCCAGCTTTGTTACTGTGAAGCGACCTGGTGTTACAGGTGAAAATAGCAATGAAGTGGCCAAATTGGTGAATACTCTTAATACCATCCCTTCCCTGGGCCAGAGTCCTGGGCCAATGGTGGTGTCCAACAACAGCTCTGCCCATGGCTCTCAAAGAACCAGCGGACCTGAGTCTTCAGTGAAAGGTATAATAACCCGAGGAGACCCTGAGCAAACAGTCATTCAAAAACATTAATAAATGAAGTGTTTGTTGAATCAGAACTTTATACTCTGAAATAAGGAAATGAAGTAGAGTATGGTTGCTATAATCTGTTCTTTCAGAAACTTTAGTGAAATAAGTAGGATAGCCACTTGTGAAAAGTGTAACTGAATCAGCTATAAGGAATTCTGTGTGTAATTGTGCTTTGAGGATTAGTGACATGGATTGATTGATTGGAGATGGCTGGGATAATCAAAGATAACTTCATGGGAGAGGTGGATTTCTGAACAAAGTTTTAAAGTTGGCATATGGCAGAGAGGTCTGTCTATAGGTAAGAGAAGGGTATGAGCCATGAGGGGTGTAAAGCAGAGGTGTATTGCAGAGGTTGGTAAAGTTTTTCTGTAAAGGGCCTGGGTAGTAAATATTCTAGGCATTGTGTACAATTGTAGTCTCCGTTGCAGTTACTCAAGTGTGCCATTGTGGTGTGAAAGCAGCCATAGATAATACATAAACGAATGAGCATGGCTGTGTTCCACTAAAATAATTTATGGACTCTGAAATTGGAATTTTGTGTAATTTTTATGTGTAGAAAATTCAGTTCTTTTGTTTCAACCATTTAAAAACATAAAAACTTTTAACAAATGGTATTGGGAAAACTGCATATCCACATCAAAAAAAATGAAGTTGGACCCTTTATACCAGATACAAAAATTAACTCAAAAATTGATCAAAGACCTAAACATACGAACTAAAACTATGAAACTTTTAAAAGAAAACACAGGGGGAAAGCTTCATGGTTTGGATTTGACAGTGATTTCTGTTTCTTGGATATGCACAGACAAGAAAAGAAAAAAATAGGTAAATTGAAATGTATCAAAATTTAAAACTTTTGTGCAATAAAAATGACACTGTGAACACAGTGAAAAGGCAACCCACAGAGTGGGAGAACATATTTGCAAAGAATATATCTGATAAGGGGTAATATCCAGAATATGTAAAGAACTCCCTACAACTCAACAACCAAAAACCCCAAGCAACTCAGTTAAAAATGGACAAAAGACTTAAGCAGACATTTTTCCACAGAAAATCATTAAATGGCTGATAAGCTCATGAGAAGATGCTCAGCATCCCTAATTAATCATTAGGGAAATAGAAATCAAAACCACTGTAAGATACCATCTCACACCCCTTATGATGGTTACTATCAAAAAACCAGAAAAAAATAAATATTGGTGAGGAGGTGGGGAAAGTGGAACACTTATGCACCGTTAGGAATGTAAAATGATGCAGCCACTTTGGAAAACATTGCAGTGATTCTCAAAAAATTAAAAAATAGAATTACTTGGCTGGGCGTGGTGGCTCATGCCTGTCATCCTAGCACTCTGGGAGGCAGAGGCAGGCGGATAGCTCAAGGTCAGGAGTTCGAAACCAGCCTGAGCAAGAGCGAGACCCTGTCTCTACTAAAAATAGAAATTAATTGGACAACTAAAAAAAAATGTATAAAAAAAATTATCTGGGCATGGTGGCGCATGCCTGTAGTCCCAGCTACTTGGGAGGCTGAGGCAGAAGGATTGCTTGAGCCCAGGAATGTGAGGTTGCTGTAAGCTAGGCTTATGCCATGGCACTCTAGCCCAGGCAACACAGTGAGACTCTGTCTCAAAAAAAAAAAAAAGGAAGAAATGGTAAGTGGAGAAGCCTTTTCAGATAAATGGAAAATTCTGGAAATGGTAAAAATCACACAGTGTCTTATGGAAACCTATATTTTTGAAGAATAAAATTCAAGAGGAGATGTGAGAAATGAACCTTAAAAAGTTAGTAAGAATCAGACGGTCCTTATATACAAGTCTAAGGAACTGGACTTGAGCCTACAGTCCAAGAGTTGAAAATTTAAATGCCTGTAAATGCCAAACACATTGTATAAATGAGCAAAATAAGATCATTTTAATGAGAAAAAAAGAAGGTATAAGATCCTGTGGGAAACTGGGGAAATCATGCCCTTCCAAATGGAAAAGTTTAATTATTCTTATTCGAAAATGTAAGGCTAGTGTTGCCAGAGCTTCTAGTTTTTAATAATAGCAGGCTATCCAGATTTTCTGTCAAATTCCCCAATTTTTAAATGTTGGCAGCTATTACATGTTTTTTCAGGCTCACAGTGTATGGGCAAAATATACACACACACACATATATACACACACACACACCTTTTTTTTTTTTTGAGGCAGGATCTCACTGTCACCTAGGCCGGAATACAGTGGCATCATCATAGCTCACTGCAGCCTCAAACTCTTGGGCTCAGGTAATCCTCCCACCTCAGCCTCCCAAGTAGCTGGGACACACCAGCATGCCTGGCTAATTTTTCTTTTTTTTTTTTTAGTGATGGGGGTCTTTCTATGTTCCCCAGGATGGTCTTGAACTTTTGGCTTCAAGTGATTCTCTTACCTCGACCTCCCAAAGTGCTGGGATTACAGGCATGAGCCATCATGCTCAGCGTATATTATTATTATTTTTTTTTTGAAAGCTAATTTCAACCAATAGGCCACAAGTCTTTACCTCTTCTAAAAGCAATAGGGGAAAACCATTATAACATTTTACGACGGGGAGAAGCCATGATCAGATCTGCAGTTTCAAAAGTTGCTCTGGTAGTAGGATGCTGGATGGATTAACTGGGGGAGGGAGAAATTGAACGTAGAGAGATGAGGTGGAAGGTTCCTGCCATCAGTCACTGCTTGTAGCTTGTAGATGTGCTAAGAGTCCAAACTAAGGCACAACACTTTTATAACGGGTAACTATTTTTCAATTCAAAGAGGTGAGGCCGGGCGCGGTGGCTCATGCCTGTAATCCTAGCACTCTGGGAGGCCGAGGCGGCAGGATCGCTCAAGGTCAGGAGTTCTAAACCAGCCTGAGCAAGAGCGAGACTCCGTCTCTACTAAAAATAAAAAAAAAGAAATTAATTAGCCAACTAAAAAAAATACATAGAAAAAATTAGCCGGGCATGGTGGCGCATGCCTGTAGTCCCAACTACTCGGGAGGCTGAGGCAGAAGGATCACTTGAGCCCAGGAGTTTGAGGCTGCTGTGAGCTAGGCTGACACCATGGCACTCACTCTAGCCTGGGCAACACAGCGAGACTCTGTCTCAAAAAAAAAAAAAAAAAAAAAGAGGTGAAATGGCATTGAGCATATCTTGCCAGACTTCAACCACGAATGATCACTGTGAACTTCTTATTTCTGTAAATCTCAGGTGCTACATACACTTTCAGAGATAGAACAAATTTATGTCTTCATTACACTCCATAACTTCCATTGTCTTCTCATATATGCATGTCAGTGGTGGCAAAAGGAAAGATCGCACAAGTGGCTTTAGAAAAGCAGCTTGCTGAACCTCTACCCTCTGCTTCTGTATCATGTCAGTTGTAGAAGTAAACAGAGATATTTTCTGCAAACGGTTCCCACGTGCCCATGTCTCCGAATGTAAAATAAACAGTGCAGGCCATGAAAACAGAGTGCATTAAACAGAGCATTCCAACTGGGAAATTTGTCTAAACATGAACCTTATTTTTACAGGCATTTAAAGATGTCTTTAATCTGCCTATAAAATTGACTTTTAAAAAGGAGAAAATGGGGGAAGAAGGATAGAGAAGGAGAGAAAGACAGAGAGAGGTTATCCATCTGTTTTTCCATAACACCTCACACTTCCATTTCTACGTGCCAAGATATATAAATATATCTCCTATACATAATTTCCAGCACAAAATTACTGCATCTAAGCAACAGACGTGGAGAAAATTTTAGCCACTTTCAGTATATTTTTAAGATTTTTCTAAACCAAATCTTTGCAAGACAGATCAAATTCTATCTTAGTTTCACGTTGAATCGTGAGAAATGATATTCCCTAGTCCGATAGATGGGATCTGTCAGGTGCTGGCCAAGCTCAGCCCCCTCCCATTCCATGGGTTCACAGGGCATCCCTGGGAATCCAGCCAATCCCACTTGTCCCCAGAACAAGAAGGAAATGAGATATTACATCACATTCGTGCCAGTCACGCTTTGAAGACAGTGCGGGCTCCGGTGATACCATCAGCCCTTTGCTGCCCTGGCCAGCGCAGGAAGCAGCTCACGTACAGGAAGGGAGCTGCTCTGTTTTCCCACCCCATCCCCGGCTCTGGGCTCTGTTCCCACCATTTCCAAGCTTTTTTGTCCCTTTCCACAAAGATATGTATGGCTATGACCCTTCACCAGAGACCCTACTCTCATGGCTGTAAAATTCCTTCTCCATGGGGAGAAAAATCAGCTCTCCCACCAGCACGTGTTGGGGTGTATTTGTTCTACTCCTGTCTGCGGAGCCTCGGCTTAAAGAGGGTAGAGTTCCCATCTCTGAGATCGGAGGGAAGGGAAAGGGAAATTCCTGCGAATCCTTCTGGAATTGTGACAAAAAGAGATACGTTCCAGATACGCCGAGTGGAAAATGAAGATACACTTTCTCATAGAAACAATCATTAGCTTCCCAGGCAAGTTCACAAAATCCTATTTAATCCATAACATTCTCAGAATATTTCAGAAATTTCTCTGTAACTCATCTGCTCTGTTCTCATTTTTTCCCAGCTTGTTGTTTTCTTTCTTTTTAACTGACTAGCATGGATATGATCCTGCTTTGTTCGTATTCTTCGACTCTCTCCACTCAGATTTACCGAGTCCCATATGTGCAATGCAGCAGATATTAAAAACCTACGCAGGCTCAGCTGATGAGTTTTGCAGTTGCAGCGCAGCCCACCCATCTCAGGCTGTTGACAGAGGGTGGACACGTTCCACAGCTCTTTCTTTTCCTTCTATGCCAATCATCTTCAGCTTTCATGGAAGGTGTGGAAAAGTTTGAAGCCTTTTATTATATAAATGGTGATCTGCCAGAGACATTTATATGTGGAAATTTCATATGTGATGTCAGTTATTAATGGAAAAAGAATAAATTGTTTACTAGATGGGGTTGAGAAAATTGCCCACTACACGGGGAAAAACTCTTCTAAATCTTAAGATTCCCCTCCTCCTGTATTTGGAAAGAAGAAGGGAAAACAGGAAAACAAGTACACTGAACCCTTGAAATGTACAGACTGGATGATTTTGACAAAGCTGGTCAAAGTCTCTTTGTGTGGGCAGGTGACCTTCGGCTGCACCATCACATGTCACGTGGCACGTGGTGTGCCCTTGAAGGGTGAGGAATGATCTACAACTTCAGCTTGGCTCCCACTGGCATCCTCGAGACGGCCACCAGCAAAGCCCAAGTCAAATCTTGACTTTTTAACCGTTCATTGTCTTTAGCTATGAAGAGGATAAAAGAGCAGCTTGGAGAAATAGGCTTTCCTCAAGATAAGAGACATGTGGGCTCTTAACAAAAAGGAACCCCCCGAGAGGGGGAGGCTGAAGCTTTGCAGATGGCATTTTACAGCCATACACCCACTTCGTTACTTTCCCTTCACGCCTAACGGGACTTCTGGGTAATACCAAGTAAAGACACAGAATACTGTTAGAATGTTAACCTACTGAAGTTTCATCAGAAACACAGACAATATTATAAAAGAAATTTTAAATTCTTTATTTGTGTATTCTTCTCTGTGGAACACATAGGTCACTTCCTCCTCTTCAGATGTGATGCCCAAGGCATAATTTTTCTTTCCTCTGTAGAGTAGAATGTATAATATTTTCTGAAAGTGAGAGAGAGCTTAGAAGTACGTAGGGTTCTAGAGAGATCGGAAAGTTTTTAAAATAGTGTGGAGAAAGGTAATATTACCAACAAGGAACAGAAGGATAACCAGGTAGCATTATGGCCCAATTGAGATTAGGTTCTGGAACCCATAATATGGCTCCAAGGAGTACTATCTGATACTCTGTTTCCATTTTTAATATCCATTGAATACCAGCCATGTGCCAGGCATTGTTCTAGAAACTCGGGATGCAAAGTCAAAGCAGAAAAGAACCTTATTTTCAAGACATTTATATTCTAGAAAGATGATACAGAAAATAAAAAAGTAAACAACTTTAAAAAATAAAAGAAGAAGAAATAATACCCAGGCAGGCTGAATGTGTTTTAAAAAAGAAAAAGAAAAAGAAGTAAACAACCGAACAGCATTATTTCAGGTAATGTTAAAAAGAAAATCATGCTATTAAAACATAAAATAGCATGCAGTGAAGATAATGATGGAAGATAAATTATTTTAGACTGGTTGTTCTGGAAAGACTTTCTGAGACCTCAACAGCTGGAAGAAGTTGCATGCAGCTCTAGAGAAAGAACATCCTTGGCAGAAGAGACAGCCGGTGCACTGAGTTTGGCGTCTTCCAGCAACAGAGAGAAGAATGGCTGAAAACAAGGCCAGTGTTGCTGGAGCATCTGAGAAGCAGTGGCGAGCTTCACGAGGGCTGAGAGGAAGGCAGGGGCCAGATTACGTAGAGCCTAATAGATTATAGTAAGGAATTTGTGAAATTTAATGGGAACCCACTAGAAATTTCTAAACATGGAAATATCATCTGATTCATATTACAAAAAAAAGAAAAATATATATCATTCTGGGTGTTGTGTGAGAAATGACTTGTGTTATAGCCAGAGTGAAAGCAGGAATAGCAATAACCCCAGTGAAATGATTGTGACGTGGGCCACAGTGTGGCCATGCAAGCGTAGGAGAGTGAAAGGGGAAGGAGCAATAGCTGCCTCAAGTGCTACAGAAAGGTTGATGTGGCCCCAAAAGTGACCTGTGGCTTGGCTCCGTGGATGTCATTGCTGACCTGGACAAAGGCACTCACAGTACGGTGGCATGGACAGATGTGGCCTGGAGATTCAGGGACAATGAGCAAGTGTCCACAGTGCTTGCAGACAACTCTTTCAAGAACACTGTGTACAAGAGGAGTTGGGAAACGGAGCAATAGAGGAGAAGTCCCTGGGTCAACTAATGGGACATTCTCAACAGTTTCCGTGTCCACAGAAATGGCCTTGGAAAGAGCAGGAAATGCTGATGCAGGAGAGAGCCCATGAGGAGATGAGAGGGACTGGAATCCAGAATGCAGGTGAAGCAGGTGCAGTGACAAAGCGGGAACATCGGAACACGAAGAAAGGCAGAAAGCACGGGTGCACGGGAAGGTGGGGTGGCAGATTTGAAGGCAGGAAGATGAAGGAGTTCATCTGGGTTTTACCAAGAGCATCTCTCCCTTGTTTGCAACTTCATCTCATTTCCCTTGAACATATCCTAAGAGACATTTTTTCACTTCTAAGGATGGAGAAACAGTACCCACATCGATCTGATTTTGACCAAAGCTTTGGGCCGTCAAAAATAGCTCAAGCA
>CAUYMX010056926.1:0-11876 GCA_963573855.1 Lepilemur septentrionalis | reverse complement strand
ATCTAGGCAGCTAAACTCTGCAATGTGATGAGTGTGGAGCTCTGGAGCCCTCCCGAGTTCAGGACAAGGGCAGGATGGGGAGGGATGGCCGAGGACACACACAAGCCCCAGGGACACGCTGGGGGCCAAGGTGCCCACAGCTGCAGGACGAACATGGCTCGTCTTCCGCAAGAGCTCGTTTTGCTAAGGATTGGGAAAAAGAAAGTCTAGGTGCTCACCATTGGTTTAATAGCAACTGTGCTTTGCGGGGTAGAACGTGGCCACATCCTGATCAACAAAAGATTAAAACAGGAATAAATACACATCCTAGGATTTAAAAAATTAATTAATTTGAAACATTTTAGTGTTAAAACAGAAAGGTATGAAGACAGCAGAAGGGTGGTTGCCAGCAGAATGGGGTGTTGTTTCATGGGACAGAGTTTCCATTTGCAAAGATGAGAAAGTTCTGGAGATGGATGGCGGTGATGGTTTCGCCACAGCAAAGACATACTGAATGCCCTCGAACTGTACACGCATAATGGTTAAAAGAGTTGATTTTATGTTACAAATCTTTTACCGCTATTTTTTAAAAAAAGAAACACGTGAAGGCATAGAAAATAATTTTCCGTCATTCTGAGATGTAAAGTTCCAGTTCATTCTGCTCAGGATCACACTCCTCCTCCCCACACTGGCGCCACCTGGGAGGGGCCACAGCTTAAGGCAGCAGAGGCCCCAGGGTCTCTTGTGCCATTTGAGAGAACAGGCCTCTAGGCCACACATTACTCAGAAGTTCCTGGAACTTGTAACTCTGGACAATGCCTGGCCCACACCATCGTTCTCGCTAACAACGAGAACAGGAGTCTGACTGCTGGGAGGAGCAGGGAATGGGCACATGGGTGGGGCGGCGGGGACAGGCCTTCAGCTCCTGCCCCCAACAGAGGGGAAGGAGGGAGGTGGTTTCCTGCCCTGGGTGCTGGGTGCTCACGGTGCCACAGTGAGCGAGACAAGCTCCTCGCCCGCCCACGTTCACTGTCTACCGCAGGACCCCGCAGGCCGTTAAAGGCAGCAGCAGCTCCGTTCTGTGCAGGGTAAGGTAGCCCCGGGGAGGGAGCTTGCCTTGGAGGGGGTCAGCCTGGCATCGCGACAGCAAGTGACCTTTAAGCTGAGACCTGAAGGATGGGTAAAGTGGCATCCAGGGGACAGCCATCACTCCAGCGCTTGCTTTCTAATTCCCAGGGTTTATTTATAGAGGTTTACCTTTGTCAATTCAGACAATTTTCAGGGAAGAAGAACGGGGCATTTGCTGAATTCGTCGACCCCGCTCATCTCATCCGACTCGGTGTGGACGTGTGCCGCTGTGAGCAATGTGTGCTCCCTGGCACAGCCCACTTTTTTTTTTTTCTTAATTTGGCATGATTTTATATTTACATTTTCCCACATAACTACATTTTCTATGTACTTGTCATTTTTAATAGCACTGTAATTTCCCATCATGTTGACATCCTGTAATTTGCCTCGTTATTTCTTGATTACCGAGCATTTGGGTAGTTTCAATTTTTTCTTTATAAATAGCACTGTGTTATCTCGGGATAAGTTCATTTTCTCCCCTCTGTGTTCGTGGATCTGTTCCCCATGGTGAAGTCACCCGCGCGCAGTGGGGACGGCGTTGCTGTGCTCGTTCCTTACGTAGCACCCAGTTGTGTTCCAGAAAGCCTGAGCTGCCCCAGCTCCAAGTCCCCACACCGGGACTTAGGATATTTAAACGTCTTTTTCCAACTTAAAAAAATTCTAATACATTTTTTAAAACATCAAGTCGTTTTTGCTTTCGTTGTTAAAAATAATGTGACGTTGAGGACAAATATTTAAAAGAAGAAGTCATCTCTGGTAGCTCCTAACACACTTGCTTTGGTCTTTGCTGCTCCTCGTGTGTCCCCTCCACGTGAATAATGCGTTTGTTATTATGGTCACGCCACGGTTTTGATTCAGCTTTTCACATAATGGACTATCATTCTTTCCCCATGTGATTCCGTGGGCTCCACACTCACCCTTTGTTAATGGCCTTGATACTACTGCACTGAACCGAGGCAAGGTCACTGTGCTCTTGATGGCAACTGTTTTGTCAGCCTGCACCCAGGCGCCTCTGTGGCTTAATCAACGCCCAGCACGAGCCTCGCCCCGTCGGGCCTTCTGCTGTCACCTGGGCGTGTTTGTCCCCACTCCCCTCACGCCCCCTTCCTTGTTTCTCTGCCCACTCAATATGCGTCGTGTGTCTCGGTGGGGACTGGTGTTCACATCCCCTTGGCTGAGATGGGGTCGCCCTCATTCCTGGTCCGCAGTCCTGAGCACAGCACTTGGCAGCCAGCAGGTGCCCAGTACAACATTCACAGTCGCTGGTGTCCTGTGAGCGTTGGGTTGAGCTGATCCTCACCTCTGGGTGGGCCGCTGGGACCCTGCAGAAACCTTGGGGGAAACGGACGCCCCAGGTGGGCCACGCTGGTGTCCAGAGAAGAGTGACCAGCCTGCTTTTCTCCCCAGGACTTCCTGAGCAGATACCCGGTCACCAAGTACTCCTGGGTAGGGGCGCAGCGAGGCCCCCAGGGCTGGCACTGGATCGACGGGTCCCCTCTGCCGCCGCAGCTGTGAGTGATCGTGGGTTTCCTCCTCTGCCGAAGCCCCATCCCTGTCTGCTCTTCTGCATTTTCCATTTGTCCCCACATTCAGCCTCCTTGCTCCCCGCCCAGCCTGGGGGACCACTCGGGAAACTATCCCCACACCTGAGCTCAGGGGTTGGCATTAATTCAGTCCCCATTATTCCATCTCGTGCCTGGGTTCCTGGTGCATTCACCCAAGCAGGACTGTCACCCTAGTTTTACAGATGCAGGGTCTGCGGCTCAGAGCAGGGTGGTCACCCAGTGCCACGTGGCTGATCAGCCAGGCGACATCCTCATGGCGCCTGCTTGAGGCTCTTCCAGACAGTCCCCTGCCTCCAGGCAGCAACTCCCACGGTGCCTGGGCCAGCAGGGGAGCAGTCACACAGGCTGCAAGGGACTGCACAGGGAAGGAGGCCCTGGCACCCTGATCACTTCCCCTCTCTCCCCCTTCCCCAGACTCCCGGAGGATGACAAGGACAACCCAGATCTCAGCTGTGCAGGCCTGGAGGAAAGCAAGCTCGTGGCCATGGACTGCAGCTCTCCAAGACCCTGGGTCTGTGCCAAGGGGACCCAGTGACTTGGGTTTGCCCATCCTACCCCTGATGGGGAGCATGCAGCACCCCCCCAGCGCAGGCCGATGCGAGCTGGGCAGCCTCTTCCTGGACCTGGCTTCCAAGTCCCCTGCTCTGCTTAAGGGGCGCCCGCCTGAGTGACCCCAAGGAGCTGGCCCCCAGCACAGGAAGATGCCATCTGAGGGAAAGGAGGTTTTCTGTGGCCTCAGGTCTGAGCGCCAGTTTTAGTCTCCAGCTTCTGAGGCTAATTGGTTCAGTGGCTTTGCGATTTTTTTTTTTTTTTTTTTTAGCTTTTCTGAGCCTTGATTTCTCACTCATTAAAATGGCCATTTTCCACCCTCCCCCTTACCTACCTCATCTCACCCCTACCCTTCCACTCCCGCAGGGAAAGACGGGGCAAACCATCCGCTGCTTCCAGGCTGGGTTCTCACGTGCTCTCACCGAAACTAGTCTTCCGCTGTGCGGCAGTGGGGTTTGCCAGGGATAATGTCACTGCTATAAACTCCATTTGTGGCAGCTGTGTGCACAGCTGGCACGGCTTCCAACAGGCTGTGGAGAGCAGCAAAGGAAAAGGTGCTGTCAGCCCCTTTCCCTCCCTGCCCTGAGAGTTGGCAAAGGGTCACCAGACACTGAGGTTCCGGGCAGAGATCCAGCATGTGGGGCTGGCGGCGCCCACCGAGCCGACACTCAAGGCCGGGATGAGACAGAGGACAGGCCCGCCTGGTCGGGAGAAGCCCAGCGGCCCAGCTTGGTAGGTGGAAGTTGCCGCCAAGCAACTTCCTCCCGTGGGGCCCACGGGAGGAAGGCAGCAGGAGAGATGTAGGCAGGTTCGAGCAAGCTCCTCCACTCACAGCTGCAGGGACAGCAGCCTGGAGATGTCTCCGTGCAGGGGATCGGGGAAAGCCTTCGGGCAAGAGGGTGGGCTGGAGGGCTTCAAGCCAGACCTCACATTCCAGATCCCTCTGCAGCGGATAAACCTTTGTTGGTGCATTTGAACTAAGAGCTCGTCTGGGAGAAAGGGACGGAGAGTCTTAGGTGAGAAAAATTTCCCAAACTCTTGGCATGTAACAACAAAAAAGAGAAATGGAAATTTCCTAGCCAGATGTGAATGGGTGGCAGAGGGAGGGCAGGTGCCAGTCACAACACTTCATGCAGGGGCAGGAAGCTGTGCCTGTTACCGCCCCACCCCTGCACGTGTTCCTGCCTCTGCGCCCGAGAGACGACACGTGTGTGGGTAAGGAGAACACAGAAGTATATTAACTTATTTAGCCTTCTTAGTTCCATCCAGAGAAGAAAAGTGGTTTGCTCCAAGTCACCCAGCCAGAGGGGGGAGGTCTAGAATAAAAGCCAGTTCTGTCTGGCACATGTGGCCTTCTGACGGAATCCAAATTTTATAAAACAAATTCTTTAAATAAAGGGATTTGTTCTGTGAAGCTTAGATTCAGCCGAGGGGCCACACTTAGGGATCTGGAGGGCCACGTGTGGCCTTGAGACCAGAGGTTCCCCACCCGTTGGAGAAGGATATCAGTGGCTGCTGAGTGGGAAGCTGTCAGGTGGAGCGAGGGGAAAGGAGGTACCACGTTACTTTACACAGGAGATCATCCACTGCTTTGATTATCTGCTGCACTATAACGAGTCGTCCCCAGACTTAGCACCAACTACTTCTCCAAAAAGAACTATTTTTTCCCCTCATGACTCCGCATTGGCCAGGCAGTTCTTTTGCCTTAGGTGGTATTGGCTGAAGCCCAGGGGTGGCTGGAAGGTCCAAAATGCCCTCACTTGCTTGGCCAGCAAGGAGGTGCTGACTCCCAGCTGGGGCTTTGGTTCCCACACATGCGCCTCTCCATGTGGATGCTTGGGCTTCTCATAGCATGGCAGCTGGGCTCCAAGAAGGAGCATTCCCCAAAGAGGGGACAGCAGACGCTAGATCTCTCGAGGGCTAGCCTCAGAAGTCACCCAGTGTCACATATGCCACATTTCATTGCTCTACAAGTTATGGGGCAGCCAATTTCAAAGGGAAGAAAAATACATCACTGTGCTGTGTCCGGGTCTAGCTCTAGCAAGACCGGGTCTAGCTCTAGCAGGCTGGAGTGCAGTGGCTTGATCATAGCTCCCTGCATCCTCAAACTCCTGGGCTCAGGGGATCCTCCTGTCTCAGCCTCCCAAGTAGCTGGGACTACAGGCATGTGCCACCAAGCCTGGCTGATATTTTTTAGATTTTTTATAGATAGGGTCTCAATATGTTAACCAGGCTCAAGGCAGCACTGGCCGAAATATTTCTTGAGCTAAAAACAACAACATCCAGGCCGGGGGCGGTGGCTCACGCCTGTAATCCTAGCACTCTGGGAGGCCGAGGAGGGAGGATCGCTCAAGGTCAGGAGTTTGAAACCAGCCTGAGCAAGAACAAGACCCTGTCTCTACTAAAAATAGAAAGAAATTAATTGATCAACTAAAAATACATAGAAAAAATTAGCCAGGCATGGTGGCACATGCCTGGGATCACCTGAGCCCAGGAGTTTGAGGTTGCTGTGAGCTAGGCTGATGCCACAGCACTCTAGCCCGGGCGACAGAGTGAGACTGTGTCTCAAAAAACAACAACAACAACATCCAACACAGTTGTTAACTTTTAAACTGATTAATTATGTCTGAAATATTTTGCAATAAACGTCATTTTTTAAACCTTGTGGGGCTTTGAGTTCGGCAAGGTAATTGTTAATGTATGCTGTGCTCACAGAAAAGAGAAATCCCTGAAAAAAAGAAGAGAACTGAGAACCAGACCAGGAAGGGCACGAGGTGGTTTTCTGACTCACCCACGAGGTGAAGTGTTAGTCTTGTGAATTATGGGCTATTTTCGAGCTTATGTGGAAAAAGAGCTGTAGCCTTAGACCAACACAAGGTGAGGAGGTCGATCTGTTTAAATCCAGGAGTTGCAGGGCTTGCCCTCCGTGGAAGGCTGGGCTGGAATAACAGTGGGATGGCAGGGAAGCTCATCTGTCTCTCCCTGGATGAAAAAAGTTTCCTAACATGAAACCCGAGGGCTGGGTCTCTATTAGCGTAGGATTTGAATTTAGACTATCTGCACGGCCCGGAAGCTTCCAACCTGAGAAATTACCGTCAATGTTTCTTTAGGCTTGGTGACACACATGGACTCTTAGCAGAAACCAGTGCAAAACTGCTCTGGACGGGTGTTCCCATAACCCACTGTTAGAAATCCTAATGGGTTATGAGGTGGAGGGAACATTCTAAGGATGCACTGACTATACAATTAAAGACAGAAAGGCTTTGAAACAAGAAAACAGCACTATGAAAAAAGACTAGACAGTTTTAAAAGAACCAAGTAGAATTTCTAGAAATGAAAAATGCAATTGTTGGTATTAAAAGCTGAGAGGGCAAGTTAAAGAGAAGATAAACACTTCAGAATTAAACGAACTAGGAGATAAATCCAAGGAAAGTACCCAGAATGCGTTACAGAGAGATGAAGAGATGGAAGAAAAAAATGAGAAGGCAGGAGACATAGACAATAAAACACATGCAAAAGCTCCAACACAACAACCATAACGGAGATTTTTAACCTTTTTTTGTGCCATAGATCCCTTCTCAGAATCATGTATTTAAAGGTATAAAATAAACATAAGATGATGGAAAAAAAATCCAATTATGTTGAAATTCCATTACCAATACGCTTTAAAATCAGCCCAATTGAAGTACACATCACGTACAATGAAATGCATGCATTTTAAGGGTGCAGGTTAATGAGTTTTGATAACTGTACACACTGCCCCTGCCACCACACTAATGAAGGTTCCTGTTAATCCCCCAATCCCTACCCCTGCCCAGGAAACTGGTTTGCTTTGTCATAATATGTTAGGGATATATTCATATACTTTTCATATAATAAGATGCCACACAGCAGCTAAAGTAAAATACCATGATTTCTGTATGTAAGTTTTAGACCTAACTGGCTGACTGAATCCCCTTATTGTTTGTATTCATTTTCTGATAGTCTTGAGTTTTCCAGATAGTCATTTCATCTGCAAATAAGGGTAATTTCACTTCTTGCTTTCCCAATGGTGTACAAATTTCTTCCTATTTTTTTCTTTTCTTTTTGTTTGAAACAGGATCATGCTCCGTCACCCAGGCTGGTGTGTAGTGGTGTGATCATAGTTCACCGCAGCCTCGAATTTCTGGGCTCAAGTCATCTTCCCACCTCAGCCTCACAAGTAGCTGGGACTACAGGCATGTGCCACCATGCCCGGCTCATTTTTTTTATTTTTTGAAGAGATGGGGTCTTGCTATGTTGACCAGGCTGGTCTTGAACTCGTGGCCTCAAGAGATCCTCCTGCCTTGGCCTCCCAAAGTGCTGGGATTACAGGCATGAGCCACTGTGCCTACCTCTTCCTATTTTCTAACTGCATTGGCTAGTGTCCTTGGGACAACATTAAATGATAGTGATCACAGTCAATGTCCTTGCATTTCCTGACTTTAGTGGAAATAATTCTGTTTTCCCATAAAGCATGAAGTTCACTTTGGGGTTGAGGGGTGTTTGTGTACATCTATTCCTATCATGTTAAGATAAGTTTAATTTTAGGAACTACCTTTTCAGTATCTCTGGAAGTGATCATATCATTTTTCTTTTTTGATCTTTTTAACAGTGAATTATAATAAAAGATTTCCTAAAATTGAATGCATTTTGGAAATTTACTCCCTCAGTTATGGTGTTTAATTCTTCAAATATGTTGCTGGGATCTATTTGCCAAAATTTCATGTTAAAGTTTTATAGCAATACAGCCATATGCTGCATAATGACATAACAACATTTCCCTTTTTTTTCAGAGACAGGGTCTTGCTCTGTCACCCAGGCTGGAATGCAGTGGCATGATCAGAGCTCACTGCAGCCTGTAATTCCTTGGCTCAAGCAGTCCTCCCACCTCAGCCTCTCAAGTAGCTGGGACTGCTGCATAATCACATTTCAATCAGTGATGGACTGCACATATGACAGGGGTCCCACAAGATTACAAAGGAGCTAAGAAATGTCTATCCTCTAGTGACATCCTAGCTACTGTAACATCATGGTGCAATGCATTACTCACGTGTGTGTGGTGATACTGGTATAAACCAACCTGCGCTGCTAGTCGTATGAAAGTATAGCACATATAGGAGGATCACTTCACTTGAGCCCAGGCGGTCGCGGCTACAGTGAGCTATGATCGTGACACTGTAATCCAGCCTTGATGACAGAGCAAGACTTTGTCTCAAAAAAAAAAAAAAAGTATAGCACAAACAATTATGTACAGTACATAATACTTGACAATAACTATTACTGGTTTTTGTATGGAGTATGCTATGCTTTTTTTCGTTATTTTAGAGAATAGTCCTATTTATACACATATAAAAAATAGTTAACTGTGAAACAGCCACAGACAGGTCCTCTGGGAAGTGTTCCAGAAGAAGGCATTGTTATCGTAGGCGATGACGCTCCATGCGTGTCATTGCCCTTGAAAACCTCCCAGTGAGATAAGACGTGGAGGCAGAAGACAGCCGTACTGCTGTTCCTGACCCTGTGTAGGCCCAGGCTAATTTGTGTATTTGTGTCTTAGTTTCTAACAAAAAAGTTTAAAAAGTAAAAAAAAAAAAGATGATAGAATAAGATTGTAAAGAAAGAAATTTTTTTTGGTCCAGCTGTACAATGTGTTTGTGTTTTAAGTATTTTAAGTGTTATTATGAAAATGTCAAAAAACTAAAAAAAATTTTAGGCCAGGCACGGTGGCTCACGCCTGTAATCCATCCTAGCACTCTGGGAGGCCGAGGTGGGCGGATCGCTCAAGGTCAGGAGTTCGAGACCAGCCTGAGCAAGAGCGAGACCCCATCTCTACTAAAAAAAATAGAAAGAAATTAATTGGCCAGCTAAAAATATATACAAAAAATTAGCCGGGCATGGTGGCGCATGCCTGTAGTCCCAGCTACTTGGGAGGCTGAGGCAGAAGCATCGCTTGAGCCCAGGAGTTTGAGGTTGCTGTGAGCCAGGCTGACGCCACGGCACTCACTCTAGCCTGGGCAACAGAGTGAGACACTGTCTCAAAAAAAAAAAAAAAAAAATTTAGAAAGTAAAAATATTACCATAAGCTAAGGTTAATTTATTATTAAAGAAAGTTTTTAATAAATTTAGAGTACAGTGCTTATAAAGTCTGCAGTGGTGCACAGTAATGTCCTAGCCTTCACATCCACTCAACACCCACTGAGTCACCCAGAGCAACTTCCAGTTCTGCAAGCTCCATGCATGGTAAGTGCCCTAGTGCCCTATACAGATGTTCCTCTTTTTTTTTTTTTTAAATCTTTTATACTGTAATTTTTTTTTTTTTTTCTTTGAGACAGAGTCTCACTCTGTTGCCCGGGCTAGAGTGAGTGCCGTGGCGTCAGCCTGGCTCACAGCAACCTCAAACTCCTGGGCTCAAGCGATCCTTCTGCCTCAGTCTCCCAAGTAGTTGGGACTACAGGCATGCGCCACCATGCCTGGCTAATTTTTCTATATATTTTTAGTTGGCCAATTAATTTCTATTTTTTAGTAGAGACGGGGGTCTTGCTCTTGCTCAGGCTGGTTTCGAACTCCTGACCTTGAGCGATCCGCCCGCCTCGGCCTCCCAGAGTGCTAGGATTACAGGCGTGAGCCACCGCACCCGGCTTTTATACTGTAATTTTATTGTGCATTTGCTATGTTTCAATACACACCCACCATTGTGTTCCAGTCGCCTACAGAATTCAGTACGGTCACATGCGTCCAGGTGTGCAGCCCAGGAGCAACAGGCCGTACCACACAGCCTGGGTGGCAGCAGGCTGTCCCATCCAGGGTCAAGGAGGTGTGCTCCACGGTGTTCACACAACCATGCAATCGCCTAAGGGCTGCGTTTCTTAGAACGCATCCTCATTGTTAAGTGACACAACTGTATTTAAAATGTATTTGTTCTGAAGTTTTCTCCTTTGAATGCTGTTATTGGGTTTTAATATTAATGATATGCTCACGTCATTAAAAGAATCAAGGGCTTTTTGTTTTCTAATCTCTGCAGTAGTGTAACACCCGTGTGCTTGGCAGGGAGAGCAGGGACGTGCTCAGAGTCTGCTGGGGTCTACTCTTTTGTCCAAAGACTATTTTCTTTTTAAGTTGGTTAATTTTGGCTTTTAAGAAATTCTTGTCTTCTCCTTTCCTAGGATTATTGAGGTTATGTTGAGGATCTTCAGGTGGGAGAGGAGCCCGGGTGGTCCAGGTGGGCCCAATGTGAGCAGGCATCGTTAAAGCCCGGGGTGGGGGCAGAGCCTGGCAGAGGCAGTTTGACGCCAGATGCGGGGCTCCGGGAGGAACGAGATTTGAAGGCGGAAGAAGGGCCCTGAGCTGAAGGACACCAGTGTCTTCTAGAAGCTGGAGAAGGCAAAGAGCAGGTTGTCCCCAGAGCCCCCAGAGGGACATGGCCACACTTCTCACCCCCAACGGTAAGTTACAAATTCATGTTTTAAGCCACAGAATTTGTAGCAATTTGTTTTAGCAACAACAAGACACTAATCAACTATATCCCAACTTTAAAAATATCTTTTATAACTGTATAATTAGTATAATTGATTTCCTCTGCAATCCTGTGTATTTTATGCATTTAAAAACATTATTTTTAAGAAGGAATCTGTAGGCTTCAGCAGGCTGCCAGAGGAGTGCTCGGAACCAAAGAAGGTTAAGAAGTCTTGACCTCTGGTTGCTCCCTTGGGATTTCATCTGGTGTTGTGGCTTTAAATACCACCTATAAGCCAGTGACTCCAGAAATGTGTACCTTCAGGCTGGGCCTCTCTTCTGAACATCAGCTCTGGTCCCTGCCACCTGCTGTTATAGCCCAGAACTCGAGAAAAGACCACCTTAACACCAGATTAGACCAGATTGATCAAAACTGGAGCTTATTCAGCCGGCCGGGCATGCTCTCCACCCACTCTGGGACAGGTTTTCAGAGAGCAGCAGCGAGTCAGGAGAAGCCGGCCCTTTTAGAGGAAAAAACCCACACTCTAAAAATATCTAATTAAGCAAGCGCACTTACAAAAGCAAAGGAAAGCATTAATCTTAGCTACGACACATTTATTATCTTGTTCAGTCCATCGGTGGGCGGGGGGGCTGAAGCCTTGAGATGAGTTTTTAGGAATTACTGATTGCAACTAAGGCTTAATTTGAGACAGGATGACTACGGTTAATTAAAACATATTTTACGTTTTGTGATCTTAGCCAGAGCGCATTCTACTGGGTACACGAAGCATGTCAGGCGCATCAGGGGCCCAGGGCGTTTCGACCTTGGACCAGTGGCTGTATCTGGGGGGCAGATGTGCCAAGCACCCCCGCCCTTCCATTTCTTTTCTAAACTTAATCACTGCAGCAGGTGCGAGATGGCAGGTCCGGAGTCAGATAAGGGTCAGCGGAAACTTTTTTACTTTCTCTCTTAAGTAAGCAAACATAGTTCAAAAGCTAATGGCCAATTATTTTCTGCTTATGGCCCCTAGGCCCTAGCATTGCCAGGCCTGCTGTCCCCTCTGCCGTAGGCTCGCTCCTCCCCAGCTGCAGCTCCAGCCCCTCCTTGCCCCCAACCCTGCTTCATTCCCCTTCAAGGCTGGGGTCACCCGCTGGGAAACCACAGGTAAAGCCTGTTGCCGG
>CAUYMX010056921.1:0-19215 GCA_963573855.1 Lepilemur septentrionalis | reverse complement strand
GCAGTTTCTTGGGATTCTTCTTTTTTTTCTATTCACACATGGAAGATAAAGTTTCTTAGGATTCTAGTAAGCTCACAAAACCTAAAGCTTTGTGCCTATTTTAGTTTTGTTCTTATTTTTTTTTTTTTTTTGAGACAGAGTCTCACTCTCTTGCCCAGGGTAGAGTGCCGTGGCTTCAGCCTAGCTCACAGGAGCCTCAAACTCCTGGGCTGAAGCAATCCTTCTGCCTCAGCCTCCCAAGTAGCTGGGACTACAGACATGTGCCACCATGCCCGGCTAATTTTTTCTATATTTTTAGTTGGCCAATTAATTTCTTTCTATTTGTAGTAGAGATGGGTCTTGCTCTTGCTCAGGCTGGTTTCGAACTCCTGACCTTGAGCAATCTTCCCGCCTCGGCCTCCCAGAGTGCTAGGGTTACAAGCGTGAGCCACCATGCCTGGCCTTTGTTCTTATTTTTTTTTTTAGAGACAGTATCTCGCTTCTGTCACCCAGGCTGAAGTGCAGTGGCATGATCATAGCTCACTGTAGCCTTTAACTCCTGCGCTCAAGCGATCCTCCTGCCTCAGCCTCCTGAGTAGCTGGGGCTACAGGTGCGAGCCACCATGCCTGGCAGGTTTTTTTCTTTATCTAAAATCTTTATTTTTTATGTTTATAAAATCAGCTTAATAGAAGTATAATTTATACACAATTAAATGTACCCAAGTTAAGTGTTACCTACATATTTGCCCCATTCAGCAGAGAAATCCCTGTTATGGAGCACCATGATGTACTGAAGGGCATTTTGTTTATTTCGGTTTTCCCCTATTATTTCCCCGTTACGATCAGTGCCACAGTGGACTTCCGTGTGTTTGTGCGTGTGCACCCACGTCTGCCCGTATTCCCATGGGCTAGTATTTCTGTAGCAGGAGGTTCTTCTAGGAGCCATTCCACAGGTGGAATGAGTGGATCTGAGCATATGAACATTTCCAAAGACGCTCTGCAAACAGCTGGGAGCTGGTGTGTGTTTTCCCCCCCTGACCTGGTCTCTCTGGCTGCTGGTCAGACCCTTGGAAAAACTGAGGTTCAGGTATCAGGAACGCCTGGATTTTAATATTTAAGAACCAGAGTGAGTTGAAAGGCCAAGCTCCCTGGAAGTGGAACAGTTTTCTTGTGTCTCAGGCGTCTCAAATGGAAGTGGTAACAAGCCAGAATCGGGACGTGACCAGGCAGTGGGCACCTGGCCCTCGAGGTCAGTCCCGTTGGCCTCCCTTGGCTTTCTCTGGGCTTGGAGGGATTGTTTTCATCATGGGATGTTCTTAAATCAAATTAATTCATTGACTGCCGTCAATGAATTAGTGGGCTGGGAAGTAGTGTCGCTCTGTGGACAGAGCCTGACCCTTGGTGCACACAGACCTGTGTTTGAATCGCAGCTCCTTGGCTTGCTTGCCGTGTAACCTTGGTCATGTCACCGGTCTCAGTTTTCCTATTTATAAATGGGAGGTTACAACACACTTAAGTCATAGCATCAGTGCGGCTTAATGTAGATAAGTTGCTTACCACAGTGCCTGGGACTGAGTAACCCTTCATAAATAGGAGCTATCACTATTATTACTTGAATCTCAGCACTGTTATCAACTTGCTGTGTGACCTCGGGTAAGTTTCTTAACCTCTCCGGTCTCAATTTCCACATCTGTAAAAGGGGACTAATAACCTGCTCTGACAACCAGAATGCTCTTTATGGTCTTGAAAACATTTTTCTGGCTTTTCTTATCCCCTCACCTACCAAAGACGATAGGAGGCAGGGCTTGGGGTGGCAGCTGCAAAGTGTAACCTCCGGTTGCTGGATGGGTGGACTGTTTTGATTTGGACTATAAGGAATCATTTCATTTCCTGAGAATTTCATTTAGCATTCATGTGGGTGAGAGGTGCGTAAGAAAGAGCATTTCTGGTCTGGGGAAGATGTAAGAGGGAGATAGGAAGGCAGCTATACCCTGAGTACTGTGTACCGTATGGCTTGTGACCAGTCCGAAAGAAGGGCAGGGGTCTCAGAGGAGCAGGGGCCTGTGTCACCCTGCTCTCTGCAAAGCCGATCTTTCAATGTAAGGTTGTTTCTGTCCGTCGGCTTCCACCCCTTGGATGCCCATTGCTCTTGGGATGAAAACCGGGCTCCTGTTCCTGGCTGCGGTCCCCGTGTGGTCTGGCCTTGCCAGCCTGTCCTGCCTCACACTCACCACTCATCGCCCACAAGGGCCTTATTTCCATTCCTCAAATGCCCCAGTCCCTGTCTGGAACTTTCTTTCCTCCCCTGGGTCTAGCAGTGCCTCCTCATCCCTCTGCTCTCAGCTCAAATGTCATTTCTTCAGGGAGGGCTTCCCTGACACCCGCACCCCAGTCGAAACAAGGCCGGGCTAGCACCTCCATGGCACGCGTACCTGTTCTTCTTAGCCCTGGTCATGACACGTGCAATCATCTGTTAGTGTCTGTCCTGTCCGGGGAGCTCCAGGAGGGCGGGGGCTCGCGGCTCTTGCTTTCTAGGCTCTCAGGTACGCAGGTGGGGAGTTGGGGCTGTCTGGGGGAAGGACAGTTTACCAGAGGCATCTGGACAGGAGGCCTGTGTCTTCGAACACTGGGCTGTGAACCCGGCTCCCAGACGGTTCAATCTGCTTTTCGGGGGCACCAGCTGTGAATGGTGCCGCCGCAGCAGCCCCTGAATGATTTCAGCCAGCTCCTGGGACGCGCTGGTCGCAGCTGGGGCAGAGGACTCTGCAGAGGGAAGGGGTTACACCGCCACCTGCTGCCCGGAACTGGTATAGCCCCAGAGCTGGAACTCTCCATCCATTCAACTGATGTTCATTACTTGCTGCTTTTTGTGATCCTTTTTTTTTTTTTCTGAGATAGAGTCTCACTCTGTTGCCGGGGCTAGAGTGCTGTGGCATCAGCCTAGCTCACAGCAACCTCAAACTCCTGGGCTCAAGCGATCCTCCTGCCTCAGCCTCCCAAGTAGCTGGGACTATAGGCATGCGCCACCATGCTCAGCTAATTTTTTCTATATTTTTAGTTGGCCAATTAATTTATTTCTATTTTTAATAGAGATGGGGTCTTGCTCTTGCTCAGGCTGGTTTCGAACTCCTGACGTTGAGTGATCCACCCGCCTCAGCCTCCCAGAGTGCTAAGATTACACGCGTGAGCCACCTTGCCCGGCCTTTTTGTGATCTTAGCACGTGTCTGGTACTATGCCAGACACGTTACATTCCTTCAACAAATAGTCCCCAAGCTCCTACTATGTGCCAGGCACTGTTCCAGTATCCCAGTGAACCAAACACAAGAATCCCTGCCCTGCTACAAAGGGGAGGCAAACATAAGCAAAATATAAAGCCTACCATGGAGGAAAACTAAGTGGGGAAGGGGAAAAGGGAGTCTGAGGAGTAGGCACCACTAGGACTCCTGTTTTCCAGGAGATGACACAGGTTTAGAGAGGTTGAGTGACGTGTATAAGGTCATACAGGTAATCAGTGACAACTGGCCTTTTGGTTTTTTTTAAACCACTCTCGCTCCCTGTAGGTAAGAAAAAGTGTGACCCCAGCTCTCACTCTCTCTGAAGCCACAGCATCTCCTGAGCTAGATCCAGGCTTGAATCTGGGTCCCGGGGCCTTGGCTGCATGGCCCTGTAGGAACCAGCTTCCCCCGTGGGCTTGAAAGTTAAGCGGGTAGCGTCTGGGGAGGAGCGTGCTCCGGCCAGCTCAGCGCAGAGTTGGAGACACTGGTGGGTGCTGCGTGCCTGGGTGGGGAAGGGGAGAGGCAGAGAGTAACGGTGCTGTCCCCTGCCCTCCCGCAGGCGTCCTGCCTCTGCGGCTCCGCGCCCTGCATCCTGTGCGGCTGCTGCCCCGCCAGCCGCAACTCCACCGTGACACGCCTCGTCTTCACCACCTTCCTCTTCCTGGGAGTGCTGGTGTGCATCATCATGCTGAGCCCTGGCGTGGAGAGTCAGCTCTACAAGGTGAGCGGCTCCAGGGTGGGCGGAGTCGGGTGGGGGAGCGGTCTGCGGGGCCTGGCCTCTGGAGAAGGGGCTCCGCTGCTCCCGATGAAAGGGCCCAGGCTTGGGGTTACAGCTAATCAAGAAGAGGTGGCAGGAGTGTTTGGGCACACTGATGATCCGAGGTTGGAAATGGGAGGCGGGCTTGAACCCCACAGGGGGAGTCTTGTTTCTTGCAAGCTATAGTCCCCTTGGAAGATGGTATTAGTCATTATTGCCCCCTCAGACACCAGCCTAGGGATGCTCTTCTCTGCACACGCTCCCCCGTTTTTTACTGAGACAGGGTCTTGCTCTGTTGCCCAGGCTGGAGTGCAGTGGCGTCATCACAACTCACTGCAACCTCAAACTCCTGGGCTCAAGCGATCCTCCTGCCTCAGCCTCCCAAGTAGTTGGGACTACAGGCATGCGCCACCACGCCCGGCTAGTTTTTCTATTTTTAGTAGAGATGGGGTCTCGCTCTTGCTCAGGCTGGTCTCAAACTCCTAAGCTCAAGCGATCCTCCCACCTCGGCCTCCCAGAGTGCTGAGAGCCACCGCGCCGGCTGCTCTTCTCCCCTTTAATGCCCAAGCCCAGGTTGGGACTCCTAACTCTTCCTTCTATCTCTGCATTTCGTAGCCTGGCACGGACCCAGGGGGACATTTAGGCCAGTGGTTCTCACACTTTGGTGTGTGTCAAGGTGCGAATCCCTGGGGAGTTTGTAGAAATGCAGACCCTCAGACTTCAGGGAGGTTAGAGGAGAGCCGACCTGGAAAGACCTCAGAAGCTCTGTTCCCTGGGAGCGGGGCCCGGATCTGTTTTCCCGCGTCTCGGGTGGCTCCGATGCAGGGGAACCCTGCTGTAGCGGGTGCGGTGTGCTCCTGAGGCCGTGGGGAAGATAACAGGGCAACAGACAGTGACAGGGTGGAACTGCACGGTCAGTCTCGGGGAGCTCACCCAGGGCTTCAGCCCCGACTGGTGGGGCCTTCAAGCCGCTCCTTCTGTCCCCACAGCTGCCCTGGGTGTGTGAGGAGGGGGCCAGTGGGACCCCTGTCATCCTGCAGGGCCACATCGACTGTGGCTCCCTGCTCGGCCACCGCGCCGTCTACCGCATGTGCTTCGCCATGGCCGCCTTCTTCTTCCTTTTCACCTTGCTCATGAGCTGTGTGCGCAGCAGCCGGGACCCGC
This sequence comes from Lepilemur septentrionalis, assembly GCA_963573855.1. Taxonomy (NCBI): domain Eukaryota; kingdom Metazoa; phylum Chordata; class Mammalia; order Primates; family Lepilemuridae; genus Lepilemur; species Lepilemur septentrionalis. Next base: position 14,039 of record CAUYMX010056921.1, on the reverse strand, counting down.
GGGCCGCCGTCCAGAACGGGTGAGGGACGGGTCCCTGCCTGTACCTGGGCGCCTCCCCCCGTGGCTTTCCCCCTCCTCTCCCATCTCCAGGGATCTCCAGACCCCAGCATCAGACTCAACAGCCCCTGAAGCCAGGAGGGCGCAGTACAGAGAACAGCTCATTAGTTATACCCTTTTCTCAGAAGAGGAAATAAAGCTCAGAAAGGGCAACAATAAGCCTAAGGCCACACAGCACTTTAGTGACACAGTAGGGCCGGAACCTGGGTGACCACCCTCACCCTGCTTGGTCCTTCTTTCTGCCCCTTAGGGTGTTCTCTAGGGCCAGGACAGACTTTCTGTGCCCAGCAGACCCTCAGACAGTCCATCCTCACCTCTCCCAGTATTTGCTCTTTGGGGGTGGGGCTTCTGGGGCCAGGCCTGGTCCAGCTTCCAGTTCCCTTGTCCCTACTCAGCTTCCTTGTGTGTCCCCCTGACCCCCCACCATAGGTTTTGGTTCTTCAAGTTCCTGGTCCTCATTGGTATCACCGTGGGTGCCTTCTACATCCCTGATGGCTCCTTCTCCAACAGTAGGCAGCATGGGGGAGGGCTGGGGGTACCGTGATGCAGGAGGGGGCCTCAGGCCGGGGAGCACGGCAGGACTGCTCTTTGCCCTGGCACACAGGCCGCCGCCAGCTGGCTGGGTCCCTGCCCCCACCCAGGAGATGGCCCTGGGATGCTCGGCCCGTTGCCTCTGGGCAGCCTGGTTGGGGGGTTCCCGCCTCGCCCCAACCTGCACCTGCCACCCCGTGCACATCTGTGTGTGTGGCTAGGGGCTCCCTGAGGGCGGGACTGTCTTGGGCATGGCACGCATGCTTAATGGATGAGTCCACATGAGAGAGAGGGAGGCACGGGGAGTGTGCCTGCCCCAAATCCCCGAGCTGCTGTCCCCACGGCCAGACCCCCTGCCTTGCTCCCCTCTCCCCGCCAGTCTGGTTCTACTTTGGCGTCGTGGGCTCCTTCCTCTTCATCCTCATCCAGCTGGTGCTGCTCATCGACTTCGCGCACTCCTGGAACCAGCGGTGGCTGTGCAAGGCGGAGGAGCGCGACTCCCGCGCCTGGTACGCAGGTTGGTGCCTCCGCGCGGGGACGCGGGCTTGGGCAGGCTGGGCTGCCTGAGCGGTGGAGGGGTCCCTGGAGCTGGACAAAAGCTGGGGGGCAGCCTGGGGCGACTTCAGGGGGATCAGGGAGAGCTGACTCGGAGCGGCCTTGGAGGGGGCCCGCAGGGTGGGCCAGGTGCGGCCAGCAGTGTGTGAGGCCCTTTCCGTGGTGCCCAGACCCAACTTCAAGTGACACCGGGTCATTGACACCTAGTGGCAGGGCGAGTCCCTGTGTCTCTTTCGCTCTTCTGAATACAGAAGAAAGGCTCCCGCAGGTGCTGTGTGATTTTCACACCTTGCTCAACTTGCCCTGCCCCTGGCCGGGAGGGCTGCCTGGCGAGCCCCTTTGAGGGGGCGGGAGTCCCTGTGCCTCCTGCCCCCGGCTCACCCCTCACTGCCCCTCCCACCCAGGCCTCTTCTTCTTCACCCTCCTCTTCTACTCGCTGTCGGTCGCGGCCGTGGCGCTGCTGTTCATCTACTACACCCAGCCTGACGCCTGCTACGAGGGCAAGGTCTTCATCGGCCTCAACCTCACTCTCTGTGTCTGTGTGTCCATCGCTGCTGTCCTGCCCAAGGTCCAGGTGAGCATGCCCGTCTCTCCCCGGCCTGGGGCCCAACCCCTCGGTGGGTGGGACTTCTTGTAGGAACCTGAGTCCTGGGCCAGGGGCTGTCAATCGCAGGGGCTTGAGCTAAGTGTGTGGGCTCCCAGGTCAGCCTCCCCGAGTTAGAGTCAGGGCTCTCGCATCTATGTGCTGGGTGTCTTTGGGAAAGTGGCTTAACCTCTCTGTGCTTCTCTCACCTTGAATGAAAATGGGAGCAATAAGACCTACTATTTGAAGTTGTTCTCAAAATGGAGGTCCTATTGGCGAGCACTCAGCATACCTGGCATATAGATATCCATCAATCATTAGCCATTGCTATAGTTATTGTTATTTTTGTTTTTATGCAAATCAGGAGAACGGGTTAGGGAGAGTCACTGAGAATTCCTAAACAATTCAAGAAATGGCGTTGGAGGGTGGGCAGGGAACAAGAAAGTGGCGTTAGAAGATGCAGTGCCACGGGTCCCCGTCCCAGACCATCTGGAATAATGGGTGGGGGCTCCCAAAGTCATTGTTCTTCAGGAAGTACCACCGGACCACTTGTGAATGCAGTGGCACCTCACAGTGTGGGGTCTCGGTAGCAGGGTTCGAAGGTCGCTTAGGTCGTCTTTTGTGGCCCTTAGCACAAAGGTTGGGAACCTCCCTTCTGGTCAGAGAGCCTCATTTCCTAGTGAGAAAGTTAAAGCCCAGAGAGGGAGATGCCTCTGTTCCAGGTCACACAGCAATCAGTATTCATTCAGCAAATTCCTTTTGAGCACCTACTGTGTACTAGGCCCTCTTCTAGGTGTTGGGGATACAGGTGTGAGGAGGAGGAGGAGGAGGAGGAGGAATGACAATAGCCAGCAGTTAATGGCATCTGTGGTGACATGTGGTCCTGCCACCATCATCACCCCCACTTTACACATGAGGAAACTGAGGCTTAGAGCAGTAAAGAAGCCTGGCCAAGGTCACACGGCCAGGAAGTGGCGGAGCTGGGATTTGAACCCAGGCAGGGGCTCCAGGGCCTGTGCACATGGTCGCAAGTTCAGATTCATGTTTTGAGGGGCCCATGTGGTGTGGGGGGGTATACGCGGTGGGAGGCTGGCCCAGGCAAGGTCATTCTGGGTAGCGGTACTGCGTGCAAAGTGGATGAGGGCATGGGCCGAGAGGTGGGCGTGCTGGCGGGGACGGGCTGCTGCCGTCGGTTCTCAGGGCCTTGCTGAGAGTCCTGTTTAAGAGAAAAAAGCAGGACTCCACCTTTGGGTGCTGGGGTGGTGGGTGCCCTGGCTGGGGTGTTTTCCCAAAGTGGGGTGGGGTGGGATGTCCCTAGGGCCGGAGGGGGTTTCTGAGGTCCCCGGTCGGTGGGAGTGGGCTGGGTGGCAGTGGGTGTCTCTGGGCCTGGCAGGGTCTTACTGGTGAACCACTCTTGCCAGGACGCGCAGCCCAACTCGGGCCTGCTGCAGGCCTCGGTCATCACGCTGTACACCATGTTTGTCACCTGGCTGGCCCTATCCAACGTCCCCGGTGAGTATGGCCCAGGCTCAAGGAGACCTAGCCTTGTTCCTGGGCCAGCATTGCCCTGCCAGAGGGCTGGACACCTTCACAGGTGACAGGAACATCCCAGCTCCATCCAGGGGGGTGGGAGGGCCCCTCTGTTCCGGGCTGCCTCTCGGCCATTTTGTCTGCCAGGCGCTCTGTTGCTGGGACACGGTTGGCCGCGTGTCTGTCTGTCCATTTGGGCTGGCTCTCTGGCCATCCTCGGGGCTGCCTGGCTACCCGGGCCTGGCCTGCGTGGGCCGAGGGTGACTGTGCTCCATCCCCAGACCAGAAATGCAACCCCCACCTGCCCACGGGGCTCAGCAACGAGACGATCCTGGCGGGCCCGGAGGGCTACGAGACCCAGTGGTGGGACGCCCCGAGCATCGTGGGCCTTGTCGTCTTCATCCTGTGCACCTTCTTCATCAGGTGTGGCGGGCTCTGGACTCTGGGGAGGGTCCTGACAGGGCCCAGAGCCGAGGTAGGGGAGAGAGTGGGAGCCAAGGCCCCAAGCCGGAAGGCAGGCAGCGTGTACCCCTCGCGTTGTAGGGAAGCTGGGTCCCTCAGAGGGCACAGTGTGCGTGGGCAGCGGAGGCGATCTGGACCCTGCCTGCTGGCTCAGGGTCCTCTCCTACACGCCCAGCCACCTTGTCCCCAGCTCAGTGGGGCACAGGCAGCTGTGGGGTCAGGGAAGAAGCCTGGCCTGGCTGGGGCCAGTGGGACTAGGCTCTTTCTCACCTGCTGTGTGGCTTGGGGTAAGTGGCTTAACCTTTCTGAGCTTTAGTTTCCTCCTCAGTAAGAGGAGGATGACAGCCTGCATTGCGGTGGAAGTGGCTGTGACCCCACACTGTCCCCTGGGCATATGATGAAGGTCACATGGCAGCTTTTTTCAAAGGGGAACCTTAGCTGGTGCTTATCTGCATGGACCCTGCAGCTCGACGGCTTGGGCTTGAACCTGGCACTGCTACTTACTAGCTGCGTGATCTTAGTCAAGTCACCTAACCTCTCTGGGCCTCGATTTCCTTATGTGTAAAATAGGGATAAAATTAGTGCCTTCCGGCCAGGCGCAATGGCTCATGCCTGTAATCCTAGCACTCTGGGAGGCCGAGGCGGGCGGATCGCTCAAGGTCAGGAGTTCGAAACCAGCCTGAGCAAGAGTGAGACCCCGTTTCTACTTAAAAAATAGAAAGAAATTAATTGGCCAACTAAAAATATTTAGAAAAAATTAGCTGGGCATGGTGGCGCATGCCTGGAGTCCCAGCTACTTGGGAGGCTGAGGCAGAAGGATCGCTTGAGCCCAGGCGTTTGAGGTTGCTGTGAGCTAGGCTGACGCCACGGCACTCACTCTAGCCCGGGCAGCAGAGTGAGACTCTGTCTCAAAAAAAAAAAAACAAACAAAAAAACCCTCAGAGGTGGCATTCTCGTTTATGTCCATGTGGCTTGAAGCTCCAGCGCCCAAAGCCACAGTTAAGGAGGCAGTCGATGACTGTGCTTCTTCCAAACCCTCGCACATTTGCAGTGGCCTTCCTTTCTCACAGCACCGCCGGGAAGGGGGACTTGTACCTACTGGGAGTCAGGTAGTCGTGGGCTGAAAGTTGCCCAATCCTGCAGAGCTTCAGTGTCCTCACGTATCACATAGGGATACTGGACTGTTGTGCGGATTAGGTAAGTGTGTGCAGTGGTGCACAGCAGATGCTCAAGTGATGCTATTACTATCACTATTTTTATGAGTCAAATAACAGGTTGGCCCGGTTCTAGCACCTGGAAAGTGTGTGCGAATCTGCTGCCATATGGGGTCCTTGTCCTAATTATTCCCATAGTTGCTCTAAGCCCAAAGCAAGGGTCTTTTCTCCTGTTGGCTGCCTTTTCGTGGAAGACAGGCCCAAGCAGGGAAGCATGGGGTTATGCCTTTGAGTGCCAGGAGCATGTGACCCTGTTGGGGATCACATGCTCTGTGTTCCTTGGACACCAATGGGTAAATCAGTAGTCAGTGAGTATTAGGGAATGCATGAGTCACCCTTTCAGTGACAAAGACAATGACAAAAACTCCTTCATTGACTATTCCTTTCCCATCTGGGATTCTGAAGCTAGGAAGCATCGCCCATCTGCAGGAAGCCTTCTGCTCTCCCGGGTCCAGCTTCAGCTGACACCACTGAGGCCACCGAAACTCACTCCATCTCTCTAAAGACAAGTCTGAGTGACATCTTCCTTCTCCAGGGGACATTAGGCAATGTCTGGAGACATTTTTGGTTGTCATACCTGGGAGGATGCTACTAGGATCTTGGAGGTAGAGGCCAGGATGCTGCTAAACATCCTGCATCACACGGGACAGCTCCCCACAGCAAAGAGTCGTCTGGCCCCAGTGACACTAGTGCCAAAGTGGAGAAACCCTGATCTAGAGGGAGGTGGGCAAGGAGACTTGGGGCCCGCAACCTGCAGGTCCTGCCCAGGCAGGTCGGGTTACAGACAAGATGCTCGAGGCCACTGGAGGTTATGTGACTTGCTCAGAGTCATTTAGCTGTTGGGGAGATGCTTTTGTTACTCAAACACTTGTTCTCCACTAGAGATCTGCCTCCTCAAGATTTCCTGGGAGTTGGGATCTAGACTTTCAAAGGCCAACCTGAGGCACAAGAAAGAGGTCCTGGCTTTCCCTCGCCTCCGAGTTTCATTCCGGCAGAAGCTTCTTTTGCCGATATCCCCCACTTGTAGCCCAGCCTAGGTCAAGTGTCTCCTCTGTGAATCCTGGAGGCAGGACACACAGATCGCTAAGTTAATGCAGAGGTAAAACTGCCCAGCTCAGAGCCAGACTGAGTAGAGGTTTCAAGAAGCTACAGTTGCTGAGCGAGCAAGACACAGCACTACTTTTCACTGTGAAGTTCTAGTTTCCAGTTCAGCCCATCCTGAGAAACAAGCTCCCGACCAGAACTGGGCCTTAGCAACAAGCCAGGGCACGAGACACTGCAAGTTCATCCCTGGATAGGGACCAAGCACCGTGCAGCCTCGTGCGCCAGCCCGTCGCTGCATGCCAGGAAGCCTCTGACTTTGAGACTAGGAGACCTGGCGCTGTTTGAGTTTGCCCAAAACAGTTTTCCTCTCTGAGCTTCCGTTTCCCTGTCTGTGAAATGGGAAAGGTTAGTAACACCCACCTCCCCAGGTTGCTGTGACTTCTGCCTGGAGTGAGTGGCTGTGGCAGCCCTTTGCAACCATAAAGCACGTTTGAACGAATATTCTATTTGTTCTATTCAGGTTGTTATTTGTAGACACCTAAATGAGGACAGCCTGATACTATGGGGTTTTCACTGCAATGCTGTGTAACCAGAAGAACCAGAGTGCATGTTCATGCGTCTATACATATATGTGTGTGCACACACCCTGACTATAGAATGTACCTCTAAAAGCCACAAAGTCCGAAGCCTCCCTGAGATGCTATGAGATGCAGCTCACATGAGCAGCTCAGACAGGACATTAGGACTCTGGGCTTTAGAAGGGCAAGGACTGAGAGGAGAGATGTATTATCAAAATCCAGAAACGGGACGGGCGCAGTGGCTCATGCCTGTAATCCTAGCATTCTGGGAGGCTGAGGCAGAAAGATTGCTAGAGCTCAGGAGTTCGAGACCAGCCTGAGCAAGAGCGAAACCCCGTCTCTACTAAAAATAGAAAGAAATTAACCAAACAACTAAAAATAGAAAAAATTAGCCAGGCACAGTGGTGCATGTCTGTAGTCCCAGCTACTCTGGAGGCTGAGGCAGTAGGATTGCTTAAGCCCAGGAGTTTGAGGTTACTGTGAGCTAGGCTGATGCCACGGCACTCTAGCCTAGGCAACAGAGTGAGACTCTGTCTCATAAAAAACAAACAAAAAAACCAAAAAAACAATAAAAATCCAGAAACGGTTTCTTCCCTTTGGATGTTAAACAGACTCTCCTGAGCAGCGCCCCTGTGCCGGGCCCTGGCAACATGGAGATGAAGGATGTGTCTCTGCCCTCAGCAAGCATCCATTCTAGCAGGGAGGACCCACCTTGTGAATAAGCCCTTCCATGCAAGGCCAAGAGAGCTTGCACTCGGGGACACACTGGGTGCTGCAGAAACCCCGAGATTTACCCCCAAATCCTAGAGAGGCAGAGCTCACTACAACACAGATGAGAAGGAGGCTGTTTTAAGATATGAAATATTAATTCTACTTTATAATCATCTTATATATGATTCACAAGAAAAACACAATGTGTTTATTTTCCATAGAGTTTTCAAATGGCCTGAGTGTTTGGGGAGAGCAGGAGACTGGAATTGAGGGGCACAACTAAGTCGTGAGCCCTCTCTGAGGGCTGGAGTTGTGTCTTGCATTCCCAGTGTCGCCTCTAGGGTAAAGCAGAGTGCTCTGCACGGTGGTGAAAGCTGTTGATATATACAAGGTCAATATCAGACACTCTGACAGCCTCAGACAGCCAACACCAACCTGCCAGGTCCTGGAGGGGTGCTGGGGATGGGAGGATGCTCACGGGCTGGGAGTCAGGAAGTCAGAATGCAGACAGTCTCTGTAGCGGCTGGCCAAGAGTAACAGTGTGATGATGATTCCACCAGGGTGGAGAGTGACAGCGGTCCCTGCACAGAAGAAGATATCGACACCAGTGATGAAACCAGCTCCGTCTTCCTCTGCAGCACGTCTTTGGGGTCACCATCACAGGTCCAAAGGAACCAGGACCTGATGCCACAACTTTGCCCAACTTGGTATTTCTGGGGCCGCACATCTCACACCCTCCCAACTCATTGAGCTCCTTCCTCTAGAGCTGTGGTCCCCAACTCCCAGGCTGCACCCAATATGGTTCCCAGCCTGTTAGGAATGGAGCAGCACATCACCAAAAGTTTGGGGACCATTGCTTTGGAGCAAGGACCAAGTTGTTTTTATCTCCAAATTCCTGGAACAGAGTAGGGACTCAGAGAATGGATGCTGAAGGAATGAAAGTTTAAAACAGTATTACACATCAATAGGAGAGCTGGCGTGGGGGGACGCCACATGCCCTAAGACCTTGTATTCTCAAGGGTCCTCATTTAGCTCTCACTCATTTATTTGCCCATTTGTACTAGGCTTCTCTGTGTTTTCTTTTTAAAATTTATCGTTGTATTAGGAGGCAATATATGACACATACAAAAGATACATCTACTACATATGCAAGTTAAGAAACATATACTTTTGATAATAAAAATTATATAAAATATATTATACATATATTTTTATATGAGAAAAAATACACATAAGCCACCATCCAAGTCAAGGATTAGAATGTTTCTAGCACTGTTGCATCGACCTGGGTGAGCTTTTCCTAACTCATTCCCTGGAAGACCCCCACAGACCACCCGCACCCCCATGCCTACCATCCTCAACTTTCCGTTCAATATTCCCTTCATTTTTTAATTCTTTCACTCCAAATGTATATGTAAGAAAACAACCTTTAATATTTTTGTTTTGAGCTTTAGAAAAAAGTATCATACTCTAATCTTTTTTTAAGTTTTATTGAGGTATAATTGATATATTAAAATTGCACATATTTAGTAAGTACATCTGGATGAATTAGGACCTATGCATACACCTATTATATCATCACCACAACCAAGGTTCTAAACGTATCCACCCCCTCCAAATACTAATATTTCCTTGTGTTATTTTGTTTTACTGTAGAAAGAACACTTACATTAAAATATGAGATCCAGCCTCCTAACATATTTGAAAGTGCACAATACCATATTGTTAACTATTGATACTATGGTGAGTAGCAGATCTTTAGAACTCATTCATCTTGTGTAACTGAAACTTTATACTCACTGAGCAACAACTCCCCATCTTCCACCCGGCCCCTCAGCCTCTGGCACCCACCATTCTGCTTTCTGTTTCTATGAGTTTGAGTATTTTAGATTCCTCATGTAAGTGAACTCGTGCAACATTTGTCCTTCTGTGGCTGGTTTATTTCACTTAGCATAATGTCATCTATGTTGTCACAAACGATAGGGTTTCCTTCTTTTTTAAGGCTGAGTAGCATTCCATTGTATACAGCTTTCTTTCTTTACACGAATTCCATGCTATTGCATGTGGATTTCATTCATTCATGTTCAGTTCTGTATAGTATCCCATTGTATGAATAGACCATAATTAGTATCTATTTACTTGTTGGTAGACATTATACTTATTTCCAGTTTTTACCATTGTTTACAATGCTGCTAATGAACATTCTCGTGTGTATTTCCTGGTGCACAGGCGTAGGGCTTTACCTAGGGTATATATCAAGAAGTTGCTGGGTTGTAAGGGTTGTGAATGTTCAGATGGTGAAGTATATTCTTGGCCTGGTATTCGGAGCTGTCTGTGACTGGGTCCAGAGCACTCTGCAGCCTTCCTGCCATGTCCCCTGTCACTCTCAGAATGCTACTTCGCCTGCCCGTCCTTGTCTCTAGACTTTGACCACTAGTCCCTTGCCTGGAATGCCTTCCTGCCTCTCTTCCATCTCCTCTCCTCTCTCAAAGTCTGGCTGAAAGCCCCACAATCTGCCAGATGGGCAGTCTCTTCTGCACACTTGGTTTGGGTTTGGGGAGGAAAGATTCAGTGCTCAGGCCCAGCTCTATCATCTCCTGGCATGGTCACTTTAGAGAGGTTCATCTGAGGTTCATCTCTCTGAACCTCTGGTCCACATCCCTAAAACAAGGAGGAAATGCTACAATGTATTGAATGTTTACTGAGGCTGGGCTTACACTTTTTTTAACAAGCATTCCTCAGTTAACAAAAATGTGGTGTCACATTGTGGTTAGGAGCATATGCTTTGGGATTAGATCATCCTGGGTTTGAGGATTAAATGAGTCAATGTATGTAAAGGACTTAGCACAATGCCTGGCCCATAGAAAATCCTCAGTAATTTCTAGCTGTTATTTGTGCTCACACCCTTATGCAGGAGTCACTATTTTTATCCCCAATTTACAGATGAGGAAACCGAACCGCACAACAATTATATAGCTTGCCCAAGGTGGATGGTCAAGTTAGGATTTGAAACTGGGCTTCTTGCCAAACCCAAGCACCTAACTACTTCCCGTAACTACAATTTGAAAATGAGAGGCTAAAAGGAAAGTATTAAAATCAGAAAATAAATGGGACCTGATCAAACTAAAAAGCTTCTGCACAGCCAAAGAAACTGTCACGAGAGCAAACAGACAACCAACAGAATGGGAGAAAATTTTCACACACTATACATCCGCTAAGGGGCTGATAACTAGAACTATTTAGAACTCAGGAAAACCAGCAAGAAAAAATGAAACAACCCTATCAAACAGTGGGCTAAGGACATGAATAGAAACTTTTCAAAAGAAGACAGAACTATGGCCAACAAGCTTATGAAAAGATGCTCAACCTCTCTAATCATCAGGGAAATGCAAATCAAAACCACAATGAGATATCACTTATCTCCAGTGAGAATGTATCATAATACATTTGCCGTACCATTGTAGGATATGGAAATGGAATCATAGGTAACCCTGTGATCAAAGGGACAGGGTCTCTCACGTGAGAACGTGGCTCTCACGTTAGCCCCACCTCCCAGAGCAGGGCCGTGCGGTGATAGGGCAGGGGTCCCCCAGAGGGCTGGGGACGTGGCCAGCAGCTCCTCTGGGCTGTGTCGGGTGGGGGGCACTTCCCTGACCGCCCGGCCATTCTCTGAAGTTTGAGACCAACCTGGGTGACATAGCCAGATCCTGTTTTCTACAAAAAACGAGAAAAATTAGCCACAAGTGGTGGCACACACTTGTAGTCCCAGCTACTCAGGAGGCTGAGGCAGGAGGATCACTTGAGCCCAGGAGCTTGAGGCTGCAGTGAGCTATAATTATACCACTACACTCCAGCCTGGGCAACAGAGCAAGACCCCATCTCAAAACAAAAAAAAAAAAAGGAAAGAAAGAGGCAGACTGAGGGTGGATGCAGGTCTGACCCTAAGCGAAGGCGATAAGGAAGGAAGCTTGAGTAGAAGCATCCTAGACTGCCATACAGTCTAAGGAAGGTCCAGCAAGTATGCTGGGGAGTTCTTAAACCGATGTTATCTATCAGAGGAGTCTAGTGTCTCCCAGGAACGGTCTGCCACACTCAGTCAGCGGCTAGGAACAGCCCGTGGGAAGCATGGCTGGCACAAATGCTGTGGCCAGCTACGGTCAGTTACTCTCGTTGTAGTTGCAGGTCTCATGGCTGTCTCACCTGTGGCCCCCGTGGACTATTTAAGGTATCACGGGCTTATTTTCTGTATTCTGTATATATTCAAAGCTAGTTAGCAGACAGCTGACACATAGTAAAAGCTCAAAAATTATTTGTTAAAAGAATGCACTCTGGCTTCGATGTGTCTAGAGAGAGGTAAAATTTTCTACTCCTAAAAGCACATCTGATACTCTGTTTTCCCCAAAAAGCATATCCTACCATATAAACTAAGGGCTTTTCATTGTCATGTGATTGCTGAAGAAGACAGCTGTCTAACAATGGAACGCATTCTAACTAGCTGTTTTAGTCTGAATTTGGAAGAATTTTAGCCTTCTTGTTGCACAACCACTAGAGGATCACCACCCACATTTTGTTTGACTCGGGGTTCAAATCCAGGCCTATAGGACTCCTCCGGCTCAGGCAGACTGCCTCTCTCTCCCCAACCCACCTCAGAGAGCTGGTGTTTGCATCATATGAAAGGATGCATGGGAAGTGTCTTGCCCATGGCAAGCTCCCATAAAGGCTTTTGTTACTATAAGGAACAGGGTAGCCCCATGTTGACTTTGAGCCCAGAGCCACACTCTGAGCATCTCCTTGCTCCCCAGGGTAGCGCCACACACCTCACGGAAAAATTCATGAGGTAAGGTGTTGTTTTGTGTCTCTCCCTCCCAAATTCATATGTCAAAGTCCTATCCCCAGTACCTTCTTTGGAACTAGAATTGTTACAGATGTAATTATCAATAGTTAAGTTAAACAAGGTGATACTAGAGTAGGTGGCCCCTACTCCAATATGACTGGTGTTCTTACAAAGGGGGAATTTGGGCACAGACATGCGCATAGGAAGAACATCATGCAAATACGAAGGCAGAGATTGCGGTGATGCTTCTACAAGCCAAAGAATGCCAGAAATTACCAGCACACTGCCAGAAGCCAGGGGAGCGGCACGGAACAGATTCTTCCTCGCAGCCCTCAGAAGGAGCCAACCCTGTCGAAACCTTGACCTTGGGCTTCTGGCCTCCAGAACTGTGAGACAATACATTTCTGTTGTTTAAGGCAGGCACTGAGTTTGCAGTACAGTCACGCACCTAGCAACAAGGACACGTTCTGAGAAATGCATCGCTAGGAAATTTCTTCATTGTGCAGACATCATTGCGTGCACTTACACAAACCTGGCTGGCACAGCCCGCTACACACCTAGGCTGTACGGTCTAGCCTATCGCTCCTAGGCTGTAAGCCTGTGCAGCATGTTACCGTACTGAACACTGCAGGCAATCGTAACACAATGGTAGGTATTTGTGTATCGAGACCTAGAAGAAGTATAGTGAAAATACAGTGTCATAATCTTACGGGACTACCATCACATATGCGGACCATGATGGAAACATTGTTGCAACAACCCTAGAAAACTAATATAGAAGGAGAAGAAGAAACCAGGTTAACATGATAATCCCCTGGGATATTTACTTTTTAGGAAGCTCTACCCAACTATAGGATTACATTACAGAAAATGATGTTATTAAAAAAAATAGCTGCTGATGAGGAGGCTATTCTGATGTGGCAATACACAAATGTTTTCAAACAGCTGGTACCTTGTAAAAGGAGGCTCCTGTAAACAGGATATTCCTGTTGGCATGAGGCTGCATATTTGCTTTAAAAAAACAGTGCCCTGTTTCTGCAACAGTCAACTGATACAAACAAGGAAATATAGCTCAAGAAATTAGAAATTACATACATCGGAGAAAATCCCCTGGACATGAAATGTAGACAAGGCTGGCTGAGGAGCGACAAAGGACGTCTGGCAAACGTAGAAGCTTGCCCTGGGAAAATGTGCAGCAGTGGAAAGAGGATGGGCTTCACCTCTGCGTTTGAATCTGGCTCTGTCCTGACCTTGGTCAGGTTTCTGAACTTCTCTGAGCTTCGACGTCAGACATCTGACTACAGAATTTCGGAGCACGAGGAGAGGTGATGTTCACAGAGCACTTGGTCCTGGGCTTACTGCCTACTGCCCACTGCGGGGTGGACCATGTTGCTGTTTCGTAGCAGCTGCTGCTGGTCTGGGTTTCTGATTTCTCCCCACTGCTGGGACTCTGGATGGCAATAAGATCCAGGCTAGTGGGACCCGACAGCCTAGCTGTGACAGCCTTCTAACTAGTCTCCTATATTCCATCTCTCCTCCCTACCCCACCTGCCCTCCAAGGTGATCTTGCCGAACTGCCCATCTCTTTCTGTTCTTTCCTCCACAAGAGCCTCCTCTGGCCGGGTGCAGTGGCTCACGCCTATAATCCTAGCACTCTGGGAGGCCGAGGTGGGAGGATTGCTCAAGGTCAGGAGTTCGAAACCAGCCTGAGCAAGAGCGAGAGCCCGTCTCTACTAAAAATAGGAAGAAATAAATTGGCCAACTAAAAATATATATAGAAAAAAAAAATTAGCTGGGCATGGTGGCACATGCCTGTAGTCCCAGCTACTTGGGAGGCTGAGGCAGGATTGCTTGAGCCCAGGAGTTTGAGGTTGCTGTGAGTTAGGCTGATGCCATGGCACTCTAGCCCAGGAAACAGAGTGAGACTCTGTCTCAAAAAA